>JABUQX010143875.1:0-18079 GCA_015478945.1 Trachelipus rathkii
GAGATCACATCTCCTTCGTATTTGCTCATAGCCCTCAAAAAAAAAAACTTTTATCGTGACCCAACATAGTCGTTTATCGTAAGTACATCCTTAAAACATACTTAAAACAAAAATATGAACAAAAATATGAACAAAAATATGAACAAAAACTATGTGCAAAAACTATCTACTGAACTATTTACCAACCCAATACGATTATCTTTCCTGTCACTCCAGTTCTGATCTTGTTTCTTTATCTCCGAAATACTTCTTCAAACTTTACTCTCTTTCTACCGCTATATCTTAGCTCTGTGACTCGAACCAACCGTGTTGCGAGTATCATTTCTCAAAACTTCTCGAAACTTTTGATCCAGAATGCGTGACTAATAGTTAGAAAGAGCTAATCGTTGGTTGAAAAACTACAACAGATTGCTAAAAAACAAAGCAAAATACAGCAATAAACTGATGAGAAGGTCATGTATTTTCCCTATTTATACTCTAGTTCTCAATGTAGGAGCATCGTTCTGATATCTTAATTCCTACCGAAAGAAAAAGAAATACCTTTTGGGAAGAAATGTTTGACTATTTCTCACCTATGATCAACTTAAAGCTAAGACTGTGTTGCACACCTTCTCTCTTCCCACTCTACTAATTATAGGATCTGGTCATGACTCCATCCCTATTTTAGAAGAATCTGTTGAAAGAAATGTGGTCCACGTCTCTAATGACTACAACCGAAATCCAAACTAGTGAAAATGCAAATAGAAACATAAGCCTAATAGATTGCAAAATATTTCCCTAATCCACTAAAATTTTTGACTCAATAGGACACTGTTTTTTGTCTTCTCTCGTTGTTCTGCCTCTTTCTTTGGCAAATTTGCTTTTCTGGCTTGGTACTGGTAACTATTTTCTTCCTCTCCCATATCTTCCGGCGGATTACTCATAGTTCTTTCCCTCTCTTCCATAAGCTATAGCAAAATTCCAAATAAGATTTGTACACTAGAGAAGATGTTTACAGAACCTATAGAACCTAATCAACGATATGCTAGACGTGCAATAAATTTTCTAATCCAGGCTAAATCATGTTTAGATGCAACAATTACAAAATAACTAAATACAAAGCAATTTATATACCAAATCCAAGAGATTTATCCCTTCGTAATTACTGACATTGGGCGGTGCTTTTCCGTTCTGTGATCTCCTTTTTGGCTGTCACTCACCACTACCTGGTCAACTGAAACGTAGCTACACCTACCGAATCCTTTATTCGAGCCCAACCCCTTACCAAAGGACCGTTGTATGTGGCCAATACAATTAGTCCGGTGAGGGACAACACAGCTATCCTCAGTTATATAAATTTGAGAACTCTCATAAGGTTCGTTGGTCGAATCAGATGACCCAAGTGTGAATTTTGATGTCTGCCCCGAACACATCTGCCATTCAGAACTTTTGAAACATGGCCCACTTTTGTAATATTATAGATAAGGAAAAATTCACGATGAGGCAAAATCATGCAAATAATTAGTCAAAATGAATAAGTCGCAAGATAAACTATGACAACTTAAGATTAATAAACTTCCTTAATCCCAGCTAGAGGTGTTATATTTACACAAAAATACATGTTAAAAAATATCATACAAAGAATCCTTATACATTCAAATTTTCGCTCATACTGACAGATATATATATATATATATATATATATATATATATATATATATATATATATATATATATATATATATATATATATATATATACTTACATAAGTTGTTTTATTAGGGTATTCGTCAGACTCTAAATGTGTTTTCTTAGCGATCTCTTTTGGCATGACAATCTTCTTTTCCTCTCTCCTACATGTTAAGACACTCTCGCAATCTCACGACTAAAAACCTCTTTTAGTACCTTCCCAAGAGGGGTGAGCAATCATGCTTCGGTGAGAGTGAACTCACTACTGTCTCTCTGTCAATCGGATTTAATCTTTTGAGGGGTACTTGGACATTTTCTCACTTCTCTGGCTCTCTACTGAAGGGGTACTTCTCGCCTCTTCTTTTCTCCATCGGAGGGTACTTCTGCCTTTCCCGCAATCTCTTATTGCTGCCTCATTTACCGACTCTCTTTTCCAAATTGAAGATTTGACTGAAGCAACGGTTTCATTGCCTAGACTGAATCTTTGTTTTACCCTATTAGTTTTTAAAAGCGAAATGTAACTAGTGTGCAGCCCCTTTTCCAATTTTAAATTTCTATTTTTATTTATTTTTTTTTTTTTTAAATTTCTCTCCTTCTGACCTCTTCAATGTCACCTAAACCTCCTTCTCTATAAGACTGGCTTTTCGGAGTCCACATTCTTATTACCATCTTTTGAGAAGAGCTAACAGTACTAAAACATACTTCAAAATTAATCAGTTAAGCAAAGGGAGGAAATTACCTTGTCACACAAAAACCCTTTTGACGTAAACCTCTCTAACTTGAAATCCTAATGGTATCCTCTGTCAAACTCACCGGTTTCGAGGTCTCCTGTTAACGGATTTGAAGCCCTTTTTCTCTGTTAACGGACGCTTTTTGACTTTACAACAGAATGGAGAAATAAATCAGTTCGATTTTTTAATAAAAAATAAGAAAAATAAAAAATAAAAATGCTGCTAATTACTTAGGATTCTAATCCGTTACTTTCCATAAATTAAAGAAAAATGTGCTGTTTGACCGAAATAAATGTCATTTTCCGCAAAAATGACATATACTGATGATATATATATATATATATATATATATATATATATATATATATATATATATATATATATATATATATATATATATATATATATATATATATATAGAAAATGATTAAATCTTATACGTATGTATAAAGAATATTAAAATAAATGTTATATAAAAAAACAAACTTGAATTATCCATTATAAATTTCCTGAGTCAGTGTGAATCCTACTAATTTCCTCTCTCTCTCTCTCTCTCCTTTAGACCTATCCGAATGGCTCGATCTTCGGCTTTTTTATCAGATATTTGTCTGGAGAACCAAACTGTCTTCCCTCTCTCTCTCTAAAATAAATAAAAGGATTAAAACAAAAGTAAACATATTCAAATAAATGCCTGTACATCTCGTGTACAGGTCTTTCGCGACCTGCATTATGTAGTGCATCCGGATGTGCCGATGGTTTTACCTACATGCTTAACTTTAGACTGACTGTGTACCATGGTTTCTCGGGAATGCTAGCTATCATGAATGCCTTCAGGGCCCCTTCTGGAGGTCTCTCGGGGTCGTAAGGGGATGCCTCTTTAGTCGATCCTCTACCTCCGGGGATTTGAAAACTACAGAAAATTCAAACTGTTTACGCTATTACTTTTATTATTTTATCGTTGGGAAAATGTACCTATCAATTCAAACCCTTTTTCACTCTCTTCTGGACTCCCAAAATTTTTAGATAAATTAAACAAACCAAGTTTAAAATTAGATCAAAACTGAAAGCATTCCTATATATTAAAGCGCTGTTATAAGCGCTGTTACAAGTGGATACAGTTCTGTATCTAAGTATATTCACATGCATATACTTATATATATATATATATATATATATATATATATATATATATATATATATATATATATATATATATATATATAAATATATATATATATATATATATATATTAAGGGATATTTCCGAATAGTGAAAAGCCCGAATACCGAATGCAGATATTATTTCAGAAGTGATCGGCCCGAATACACCGAATATTAAGACGAATAATCCACTTAGCTATTAAGTGGCCGAATAGTTATTTCAAAGTTCGGTCATCCATTTAGGGAAAAATAAAAAAACTTACACTGGTCAACAAAAAAAAAGGGTAAAATTTTTTTTTTTTAGACTTTTTTAGCAGATATATAGTAATTCAGGTGCTGATTCCATATATATTCGCGGATTTTGTATCACATCCCGTTTCGTGCAATCATGGATCCCTATTTTTGCATGTTCCCTAGGAATGACAAATTCATATGTGCACTACGTAGGCTGTATAGACGTTACCTTTCGCATATATCTGGTAACAACAGAGTTTGCTGGTATTCAGGAAGCGCTGCCAGGCGCTGTAAATGTGTGGATGCTCCAGTGACCTGGATGATATGTAAACCATCTGAAATGTGTGGGATGGTCAATGTTGTTCACCGAGGGTGAACTGAACGATGTATGAGAGTTGTATTTGCGAAGTTGTCCTGAGCTGTTGGCTGCGAGGTTGCATGAAAAATGACTACTGGACCCTTGGCACAAGAGTAACATTTATCGTAGCAGAGAAGCAGAGCTGCGGAGAGCTCTTCCAGTCAGATGGTAATCTTGTGTTGCAGTAAAGTTGCAGGCCTACTACTCACTATGGGACCCCCAGCATACGATGCAGGTGAGTGGCGACTTTTTATTGACACTTCCAAGAGCAGTTTAAGTGTGTTGTTACACAACGGCAACAAGTATGCTTCGGTTCCAGTAGGGTACACGAGTACGGATGAGAGAGGAGTATGCAAATATCAGGACAGTTTTGGAGAGGCTGTATCAGGTGCTGGATGGTAAATATGCGTCGACCTCAAAATGGTAAACATTTGCTCAGAAGCAAACAGGTTTCACCAAATATCCCTGCTTCCTGTGCCATTGGGACAGCCGGGCGGCAAAGGAACACTGGACCAAAGGAATGGCCCTAGAAGCAGCGTAGGTGACAGGAACATCGTACGTGAACCACTTGGACTGAGAGAAAACATCATCTTACCTCCACTACACTTCTAAAACTTGGTTTGATGAAACATTTGTGAAGGCCCTGGACCATGATGTTGAATGCTCTATATATGCTCAACGTTTCTGGTCTGGTGACGAGAAGAAAAAAGCTGGGATATTTGATGGCCCACGAATACGGACATCTCAAATGATGCTGAATTTGCTACAACAATGACTGTGTTAGAGGCAATAGCGTGGAATGCTTTTTCAGATGTAGCACAGAATTTTCTGGGGAACAGGAAAGCCGAGAACCCCTAACTTGTATAGGAACTGCTAGACAGTTATCATTCTCATGGATGTAGAATGGTATTAAGTTGCACTACTTACATTCTCACTAAGAAAATTTCCGGATAACCTAGAGCGATGTTAGTGATGAGCAGGGTGAAAGCTTCCATCATCTAAAGTTCATTGAAGGACGTTACCAGGGCAAGTGGGATATCAATATGAGGGCCGACTATTGTTGGAGCTTGATAAGGGATATTCCAGAAGCTATGCACAGTAGATCGTCTACGAAGAGAAAGTTACTACCATCGTAGGTATGTTTACATTAACTAAACCCATTCCTTCTATTACATTCATTGTTGTCCCATATTACTCTTTATTCATAGTTGTATTATATGTTTAACATATATCTATCAAAGACATGTATCATATCATTCCGATTTGTTTATATATATATATATATGTCAATATATTTCTATAGACCTATATATATATATATATATATATATATATATATATATATATATATATATATATATATCCCAATAATTGTGATAGACCCTCTTGAAAAAGGTAAAAATCATAAAATTTTACAAATCTGTGTTACACACAATATCTCACAAATGCGTTGTGATTTGCAAAAACCGATTACATTTTGGAATCAGCACATCAATAATCAAGTGCGAAACCCCGTCCAAGAAATTTCATGTTTACCAGTGTTATATACAAAGTAATAAAACAAAAAGTAAATAACTATTTCTTACCTATACCAAACCATTCACATATTAAAAATAATTAAATGAAAATTGAAAAGTTTCGTAGTTAAAGATATTAAACTAAACTTCATTTGAATAAGCTCTAAGGTTAAAATGACAGAACATTAGCAGTTCTCCATTTTCAAGGGATAACCTATTTCTTGTGGCTTCTTAATTCCTCTGTTCTAAATATTCTTTCACTTTCCCTGATGAGGGTGGAGCTGAAAAGTATTTTATTGCTAGTTTTTTCAAATTCATAAAACTATTTCCAGTGTTTTTCCACCAATTAAAAGGAATATCATTGTCTTCACTGGTCAAAGTAGGCAAACTTATATATTTGTTTATTTCTTGATGTAATTCCGTATGTAGCCTTTTACTTTTATGTACAATAATCACATCGTCAGAAGAATGGGACTTTCTTTTTTTCACTCACTTTCTTTTCTGTATGACGATTTTGATGCCACAATTTCTTTAAAACAATCCATTAAAGAAGTGAAAATGGAACCTTCATCTTCACTTTCCCCACTACGTGAATCATCGTCAGCAGAAGAGTCAGGAGTTAAATTTTCATACATTTCTTTCCATGCCTCAACGACCATATTTTTTACTGATTCATCTGATTCATGTTGAAAAATTAGCTTGAATCGCAGATCTAAGAAAGTAGCTACACAAAGATTTATCACATAGAAACTTAGAAAGTCTTTTTCTACTGATTTCTTAAGCTCTTCAACGAGTGTAATTATTCCACTGAAGCTTTTGCTTTTAATTGCCTTATTTAAAAATAGATTTATTGCTAAAATGGAAGGGATCACTTGGGCGACTGTTACTTCACGTTTAATGCTTGTTTTAGTGATATTGTCAAATGGCTCAAGTAAATGGAATAATTTTGCCATTGAAAATCAGTTAACATTTTCTGATTGCATTCAGCAGCGTATATGGTTAAGGGAACTTTTTGTTCAAACAATCTTTTAAGCATATCATAAGTTCTGTTCCAGCGTGTAGAAACGTCTTGAATTAATTTATGCTGTTTGACATTCAGCTGCATCTGTAAAGTTTTAAGCTTTGCAGCTGCCGTTGCTGAATGGGGAAAATGAGAGGATATGCTTCTGCAAGTAAATAAAATATCTTTAACAGACTTCTGACATAATTTTGAATCGTGAATGCATTGTTGCAACATGTGAATAAAACATGAAATTGATAGCAAGCCACATTCCCTTATACCAGCTACCATGTTTGGTCCATTATCCCGTATGACACAATGAATTCTATTTTTTAGAATATTGAAAAATGTCAAAGGCCCTTATAGGATCTGACAAATGACAAAGATTTTCGCCATATTGGCTACAAAATTTGGCTATATTTTTATTTTTTGGAAAATAAGTTTCTAAAATTTCAATTTTAAATTGAAATAACTTTCCCTTATGTTGACGTAATTTATTGTTTATAAAGCTCAATATTCGGCCCAAATAGTTCGGCAAAAAGCCGAATACCGAATATTCGGTATTTTGGCCAAATAGACAAAACAGAATACTTACAGAATATTCGACACATCTAATATATATATATATATATATATATATATATATATATATATATATATATATATATATATATATATATATATATATATATATATATATAATATGTATTTATTTTTTTGACAAATATATTATATAGGTGCTTGGTGTTTTAAAACTCTTTTTGATCGGTCAATTTTACCTTTCTTGAATTTATGAAAACGGATATTGTTACTTTATATTGAAATTTACAAACAAATATATAAAGAAAACTAGGGGATCTTTATCTCCTTAAAATTTTAATGAAATTTTAACGGCTATTTCTTGGTGGAATGATGATTAATTTAAAACTATCCTTGAAGGAATACTAGAATTTACAGTTTTAAAACTCATTTACCATAGCTTCATCACTACTTCTACTATTTACGTATACATAAACATGCAAATACACCTATACATGCAGATAGGTATACCTGGATATACATAAACATATCTACAGATACATATATATATATATATATATATATATATATATATATATATATATATATATATATATATATATATATATATATATATATATATATATATATATATAAAAAAGATTTGGACGTATCCGATATTTTTCTCTTTAAAGGGGTGGGCTTACGCTAACTTAAAGTCACGCACCGGTCTATCTACAATGTCTATCTTTCAGATTCAAGGTATTTTGGGTGCTTATATATATATATATATATATATATATATATATATATATATATATATATATATATATATATATATATATATATATATATATATATATATATATATAAATATATACCTATTCAGTATTTTGCCCACCTCCTTTCTCCTGCAAATCTAAATTTCTTCTTCTTCCGCTCTCTCTCCTCTTGATACAACTTTCAACACCAAGTTCGGCACTTCTTCTTTCGTTGGTACACTCTTCGGTGCTAATTTTACCGCTTTGGCTTCTTCACCTGTAGCTTCTGCTTCTATCTTTTTATCCACTATGGCTAGCACAGAAATTTCATCTACATCTTCTGAATCCTCTTCTGCTAAATTGGATTGGAGTGGGGTTTCTCGTTCCAATTCTATCACCTTCTGTAACAAAACTCCTGCATCCATATTTGGATCAAAACTTCTTAAAATTGCTCTCCTTAATACTGAACGATTTCCTTGGGAATCGATATAGTCCAAAACTTTCGTTATCAACATGTAGTTTACCTTGTTTTTCTCGAACAAGCTTCCTAAGGGTTCTCTCTCTGCTAACCTTTGGTAATTATCCATTAAGCTTTTAATTTTTTGGACAAATTGAGGGAATGGAGTGTCTCTATCACCTGTATAACTGACAAACTCCATCATTGCTTCTATTGAAAATTCTGCACTGGAAGCTGTACTTTCCTTATATTTGAGAGGCGTTTCCCTGGGAACTGGCTTCACTGCTAAGCATGGTTTTTTCGCGCTGTTTTTACAACCTAAAAATATCTGTGTCTGAGTCTTATCTTCTTCTTCTTCTGAGTTTTTCATACGAACATTTATGGAGGCTCTGGCTCCTCCTGAGCAAAGCGCTGTGGCCTCGTTTTCTCCTTTTTCTTTCTCTCTCTCCTTCCCTTTCACCGCTTCTCCTTTTTCTTTCTCTCTCTCCTTCCCTTTCACCGCTTTTCCTTCATCTTTTATTTCATCTTTCGTCTCCCTATTTTCTACTTCTCCTTTCCCTTTCACTTCTTTCCTTTCAGTTTGGATAAGCGTATCTGCCCCCCCTCCTCCGGGTGGTGACGAGATAGCTTTCCTTTCGGGTGAGGGAGATTTATCCACGACTGCTGTGGTACTCCCCAACAGGGCTATCTTTTCCTCCTGTGTCTCCTCTGGAGACGAGGTGTCAGACAATTCAACCTGCATTTCGTTCTCAGCCATCCTAGTGACTTGTTAGTGGAAAGTGAAAGTAAAGTGGGTAAGTAGGGTTAGTGGAGCTGTTGATAGTTAAAAAAATGAGAAAAATGGTTTTATTGGGAATAAAGATTTATGAGATCAATATCTGTTATGAACTATACTGGCAAAAATGAGAATCACTTGATTGTTTTTTGCAAAGACAAAATTATATAGCTCAACTTTAATTATATCAACATCAATTTCAATTGAAATGACAAAATATTTTTGCTTCAAAAATAAAAATTAAAAATGAAAAAAGTGCTCAGATTCTACTCGATACGATAGTGATTGCTTATCCTTCAAATTCAACTCAAATTATATTTATAATGAAAATTATAACAATAAGTGTTAAAGCGATATTCTTTTTAAAACAATTTTCCTTTATTCACGAAGAGAAGAAAAGGTAGATTGAAAATTCTTATCCTATTCTTTCTCTCTCAAGGTTATTCTCAAATATGTAAACAAAAACCAGCTGTGATTCCAACGCTCTCAATGCCCTATGCATGCGACGTGCTAAAATCATATGGGCTTTCTCCGTACATGCAAACCTTCAACACTGTATACGTCTGACGTATATACGGTACACAAATGTGAGTGTACACATGCATGTACACATATATATATATATATATATATATATATATATATATATATATATATATATATATATATATATATATATATATATATATGATTATATAAATCAAATATGTAATTTTCGAAATATCAATGCTCAAAATGTTGAATTGATTGGTTTTTTGGGTTAATTATTTTTATTAATTAAAAGAATAAAAATCAATTAAAATGATAATTAGGCAAAGGCAATCTCTTTCCTGCAATTAATTAATTACGCATAACACAATAACTTTAAATCCAATCAATTCTCATTTGCAATAAAAAGAAATAATAAAAAGTAAAAGAAACGAATTTTTTCTTTCTACTACTTTTCTGTTTCAAAAGTGTTTCTGAGCGAGAACCATTTGTCCTTGACTCTATGAGCGAACAAACGATTTGGTCAATACGGCACGTTCTCTACTCTCACTCTCTTGCGTATATTCTGGTGTGTTGATTGTATACCGTCATGTGCGCTCGTTTTACGCACACTGAGACACACCTATTTTACTCAATAGCTATATATATATATATATATATATATATATATATATATATATATATATATATATATATATATATATATATATATATATATATATATATATATATATATATAAACATATATACTTATATATTTATATAGTTAAAATTATAAAAATGAAGTTATAAAAAAAAAATATCTATCAGTAATTAAAATGTTAAAGTAATTAAGGTTTGATATTTTGTTAAATTTAAATTTTTAAAACAAAAACTTTAATATACATTCGCATTTAGGTATATATATATCATATATACAAAAAGGTGAATGCTACCTTCTACTTGCAGATTTGTTGGGGGAAGGTTTTCCCTCCGTCTTTACCTGCCGTTGGTGGCCTTCGAGACTAGGTGGCGGCAATGAACGGGAAGCTTGTTTGTGTGCATGTGTATGTTGCGAGCTGAGGAATTTGTGTGTGCGTTCTTGCGTTCTCCACTTATGCTTTGTCTGTACACACAACCTGTTCCTGTACAATTATGCCTGCGTGTGTGTGCGCAAGTGTATATATATATATATATATATATATATATATATATATATATACTACTAATATTAGACACACACGAATACAAAAAAGAAAGGGTTGATATAGAAATAATTATTAGCTTACCTAACACTTCTATAAATTTTCCCTCCCTTTATACACACAAACAGACAACCAACCCATTTATTTAAAGATACTTAATGTTAAAATTAATTATGCTTTAATCAATTTTTGTATTAATTACTTAATTAGTTTTTATGTTTTAATTATTAAAAATTTTGTTTTTTACTTAATTACATAAATTTACTGATACAAATATTTTTTAGAATTTAATATTGTTACGTCCCTTTTAATTCTTAGGAACTTAGCTGTTTTTTGATTCTTGCGGTTGCAACGAATCTGTTTTTTGTGGGGAGGCCTTTTCTCTGCGTTTTTGACTGTCGACGAAATTGTTTTGGCGCTGAAGTGATGAGGAGACACGATCCTTTGGGTTTTATGCAAAGGGAGTTAGTTAATTAAGACGCCTAATCTATGATATAATATGCACTGCTTATGACCTTTTAATTTGCAACTAATTATCCTCTTTGGAAATTAACCTCTATACCCCTTCAATAAGACTGTTTTTATCTAATTACTACTTTTCTAATCTGACTGCGTATTTTATCCAATTTCTTGCCACTTCGACGGCAATCCAATTTATCGACTGACCTCAGAAGATTTTCCTGTACATTTTATTCTGGCATAGGTTAAGCCACTTTTGTCGTTTCTCCTGGTTTAGTTTTCTTTCAGTATATTTCTGACTTATACTTTATTCTGTTTTGGTTCTGTATCAAACTACGATGAATATTTTTAATTGCGTAACCTGAAGACTCTTTCTTTTACGACTTATACCAGACAATTGTAGTGAAGCTAATAGGTTCTTCAAACAAGGGTTGGAACTCATCGGCGGCCTGGCCGCTTAAAGCATTAGATACCAGATACCTATCATCAAATCAACACAAGACGTAACGACAATTTTCAAGGGAGGATTCTCGCCTCCTAATATTATTATTTGTAAAAGGCTTTCACTTTTTCTGCATTAGTTGTTTAGGAGAATTTTCACTCCTGATTTTAATTTGATAAACAGTCTCTTTGAAAGGCAATAAAGGATAAAGAGGGATGAATTAGAAGCATATCAAACAATCTATATTAAAAAGTCACAGTACAAATTATGCATAGAAAAATAACGACAATTTAAACTAACACCCCATTCACTCCTACCCATATTCCTACCATCCATCAATATCGTAGATAAAACAAGTAACACAAAATGGCACGACAAAAATCAAACACGAGAAATAGATCACAGACTCGAGAGAAAAAAAAGACCTAAAAAATTATATAACAATAATAAATCATCCTACCTAATTATTACATATCATTGGTATTATTATAATAATTATTATTATTATTATTATTATTATTATTATTATTATTATTATTATTATTATTATTATTACAATTTGAACTCATTTATTTAAATAAATCTTTGTGCTGATGAATTACAGATTTTGATTGACTTGTTACCTCCCGCCATTTCTTAAAACTTCATTTTTGCAAATATCTGCTGAGGATTCCTCTGGCTAGACAGGAGCAACGTTTTCACTTCACTATTCATCTGGATAGATATGAGTAACGTTTTCACTTCACTAACACTCCTCTCGTACAAATAAGTTCTTTGTTTAATTACATCTCATATATTTTCTGCAAAGATTTAAGAATGAGCATTTGATCCAAATAATAATATAATTAGATATTTAATTAAACATATATATATATATATATATATATATATATATATATATATATATATATATATATATATATATATATATATATATATATATATATATATATATATATATATATATATATATATACAATACTTATACATATATATAAGTCAACATATATATACATATATTATATATATGTTAGGAATATACGCTTATTGCGTTTGTGAGTTTCTTTCTTTATATAGTTTATATAGTTTACTTTAAATATTTAAACCCCTCTATAAAATAGTTTATATAGTTTACTTTAAATATTTAAACCCCTCTACGAAATAGTTTCACTTTAGCAATACTATTATGCACTAACTGCACCAGGTGAACTGAGAAGGCAGAATGAGGCGTTCCCAAGCTCCCTCGTATGCCCAGACCTGCGGCTATTGCATAGCAATGCGTAATAACTACGGGGCGAGATTTATACCGTTTAGGACTCTCGCCTTTGCGGTGTTCCTATCGAAGGAAAGTGAGAAAATAGAAGGAAAAGACAGGATCGGGCCTGTATAGTTCCTATGCCAGTTTGAAGTTGAAGAGCCAATAGGCTATCGTGGGAAAGACGCTACTTTTGCCTAAGAAATTCTAGGTATGCAGCCAAAGTGGCACCATACTCTAAAGCTCTTCCGCAATAGGTTTTTTCCATCGACTCATACTTGCGAAGCAAAGTATCGATTATATATATATATATATATATATATATATATATATATATATATATAACATATATATATATATATATATATATATATATATATAAAATATATAATATATATAAATATACATACTGTAAAAATATATATATATAATATATATATATATATATATATATATATATATATATATATATATATATATATATATATATATATATATATATATTTATATATATATATATATAATTATATATATACTGTTATATATATATATATATATATATGTATATATATATATATATATATATATATATATATATATATATATATATATATATATATATATATATATATATATATATATATATATATGATTAAATAATCTTAAATGTTTTTACAGTAGGGACTAAATGTCACCTTATAAAATACTTATTTAAATTTTAATTTATATACTTCATGCTTTAATTATTCCTCTACTGACAGCCTCACACTCAGCTGGTGCGCTTTCTTATCTGACTATATAATGTCATGCTTTCATTCTTTTTATTTTTTTACCCTAAAGAAACTGATAGTCTTTTTTTTAATTTATCCATTTTGCTTTCTCTTATAAATACCTACTATCTAATTTTCTAATAAAGATTTTTGTTTTTACCCCTCCTTCTGAACCTAATTATTCCTGATACATGTTTTCACTGCAGCATATGCTTTCGTTTTTAGTACCATTATAATCTCAATTGCAAGATACTTTATCTTCACTTCTCACCATTAGCCAATCATTTATTCTTTCTCTCCAATTCTCATATTCTTCTATCACTATATATATATTCTATTCTATCTCTATATATATATATATATATATATATATATATATATATATATATATATATATATATATATATATATATATATATATATATATATATATATATATATATATATATATATAAAAAGAGGAGAGCAGTGGTAAAATGGGGAAGTATGGGGGGGCTGATTATATAAAAATATATATATATATATATATATATATATATATATATATATATATAATATATATATATATTTGTATTTACATATATGTCTATATATATTTTATATATATATATATATATATATATATATATATATATATATATATATATTACCAAAGATTAATATGTTCTTTTAGTAATTGGTTAGTTTAGTTTTTATTTTTATATTAATTTGAATTCCTGAATAATATTTTAGGTATATTTATTGTTGCTGCTAAAGAACTCCTTTTGGGACTTTTTGGGGCCTGCTTTGCAGAAAATCTACAGATCTTCAAGTACATCCCAAAGCGCTCTTTGGCTTCAGCAAATATATCTCCCTCAAATATAGATTCTGTTGTAATAGGAAATGTAATTGCTGTAAGTCATCCATGTATTTATCTTTTTTAATAGTTTTAAACATTTTATATCCATACTGAAGTACCCATTAAATATATATATATATATATATATATATATATATATATATAAATATAAATATATTCTATATTTATATATAGATATATTATAAAAATATATAACTATATATATATATATATATATATATATATATATATATATATATATATATAGGGTATATATATATATATATATATATATATATATATATATATATATATATATATATATATATATATATATATATATATATATATATATATATATATATTTCAAAATAGAATATAAAGATTATTCTATGTAGAATTCAAATGGAGAATTAAATTAAAAAAAAAAATTTTTTTCCAATTTTCAGAAACAATTATGATGCCATGCTTAACATTTTTAATTTTTCAGGCTGCTGCCTCTGATGCCTCTATGATAGCGAGACACGCTGGATTGAGATGTGGGGTGCCTCTTGATACACCATGCCTTACTGTCAACCGACTTTGTGGATCTGGTTTTCAAGCTGTTGTTACTGGGGCTCATGTGAGATGATAATACTTTTTATTAAAGTGCTAACTGTATTTTCTATCCAATTTTAGACCATATTTTGTAATTTGTTATCTTAGGATTTTGTAATGTGCTTTCAAAATTATTTTTAAATATTTGAAAAAGTTAAAAAGTTTCATACTAAATTCATAATTTCTCAATATTGTTACACACAAGTTAAATTAAAAAAGAAAAAATTAGTTACTAACTCGCCACTAATTTTGTTTTTTCTTAACTATGGTTTCTTATACATATGTTGTTCATTGTATGAAGAAAATAAAGTAGCAAAATATTATTATTATTATTATTATTATTATTATTATTATTATTATTATTATTATTATTATTATTGTTATTATTATTATTGTTTATAAATGAATTTATCTAATTTAAACTTTAAATTTTCAAAGGACATTCTTATGGGAGACAGCAACAGTATGAGTTTATCACCATACATTGTCAGAGATATTCGCTTTGGAACTAGGTTGGGTTCTCAGCTTATACTTGAGGTTTGATATATATATATATATATATATATATATATATATATTTATATATATATATATATATATATATATATATATACTATATATATATATATATATACTATATATATATATATATATATATATATATATATATAAATATATATATATATATATATGCTATCTCTATATATTTATATATAAATATATATATATATATATATATATATATATATATATATATATATATATATATATATATATAAAATCTTTTCTCTATCCTCCCTTCCTTTTCCACAGATGAGAGTAGGGTGCGTAGCATTCACGGAAATAAAATAGTTAAGTAGAAGAGCAT
This sequence comes from Trachelipus rathkii, assembly GCA_015478945.1. Classification (NCBI taxonomy): domain Eukaryota; kingdom Metazoa; phylum Arthropoda; class Malacostraca; order Isopoda; family Trachelipodidae; genus Trachelipus; species Trachelipus rathkii. Next base: position 16,083 of record JABUQX010143875.1, read on the forward strand.
GACGTAAGTCGAAAGGAAAGCCCCCCACTCCCCCTCACACACCAGGAAGTTAGTGTCCATCGCAGCCAAAAAAAAAAAAAAAACTACCCTAATGTTTGGTACTCTTATGTATAATAAATCATACAGAATAGGGGCATTTTATAGACCTCCTGGCCAGAGTAAGAATTAGACTCGGAAATGGTGAAAGAAATCGAGGCAGCATGCCACAATAAAGAAAAAGGTATAGTCATAATTGGTGATTTTAATTTCCTGCCATTCAGTGGGATTCCTTGTCTAATATGAACCACAGTAGTTCTGTATTTATAAATTGTATACTAGACAACTTTTTGAGCCAGATGGTCCATGAACCTACAAGACACAATGCACTGTTTGACTTAATATTAACTATCTATGAAAGTATGGTGGATGAGGTTGAGTCGAGGAGAATTTAGGGATTTGTGACCATAATATAATTAATGTGATATCTGGGCCCAAATTGCAAGTAAATAAGGAAAAGATTTTAGATTTCTGAAATGGCTATTTTACCAAATTTTGAGACATGCTTAGTGTAATTAACACAGCGATAAAGAGTTTAAAGACCAAAACTTTTATTATGTGGGTACATTTTAAGCAGATTTTGATGAATATTCAGTCAGTATGTTTTAAAGTTAAACCCATAAGGGTGCCGAAGAGAAAACCTGTTTGGTGGAATTGAGAGATAAGAGAAAATCAATGAAAAGCATAGATGTTTTAAAATAAACAAAGGTAGTAATAGGGAGGACGATTTAGTAAATTATAGGAAACAGAAATGAACTTAACCAGCCAATAAGAAAGGCAAAGAAAAAGGCAGAAATTAATTTAGCAAGGGATGGTAATAAGGACGCGTAGAAGCTTTTTTAGCTTAAATTTAAAAGTAAGAATAGGACAATTGATCCAATTAAATTTTATGAAAATTTAGTGAGCCCAGATAAGAAGTTGGTCAACATTTTCAATGTTTTTTTACGTCAATGTTTACTGAGGAAAGAGTGGATAATAGTTTGGAGACTAACTTGTTCTGGGATGCATGTAATAAATAGACTTACAGAATTTGAATTTGAGGTAAAAGAAATTAAAACTTTACTGGACCATATTGACCCAAGTAAAGCTGCAGGTTCTGATGATATATATGGTAGAATTCTGAAGGAATGTAGTAGCAGCATTGCAAAGGCACTGTATTTGATTTTTAAGTGATCTATAACATTTGGTGAGGTTATCAGATGACTGGAAAACAGCATATGTTGTGTCTATTTTTAAGAAAGGTAATAAGGAAGATCTGGGAAATTATAGGCCAATTAGCTTAACATCTCTGGTTGGAAAAGGTACTGAAAGGTCATATAAAAAAATATTTGGAATATAACAAGATATTATATGACTCACAGCATGGTTTTAGAAAGGGTAGGTCATGTCGGACAAACCTTTTAGAATTTATGAAATACATTACTGACTGCATTGACCAAGAAGATCCAGTTGATATTATATATTTAGACTTCATCAAAGCTTTTGATAAGGTTCCCCACATAAGGCTGATGAAAAAGTTATTGCAATGCGGTATAGGTGGAGTGGTACATGGTTGGATTAAAAAGTGGTTTTGGAATAGAAAACTGTGTACAACTAAATGACAGTAAGTCATCATGGGAAATAGTGAAGAGTGGTGTCCCACAGGGTTCAGTGCTGGGCCACTTTGTTCCTTTTTATATATATATATATACCATATATATATATATATATATATATATATATATATATATATATATATATATATATATATATATAACATATATATATATATATATATATATATATATATATATATTAATAAGATAAAAAGAAATTATTTATATATATATATATATATATATATATATATATATATATATATATATATATATATATATATATATATATATATATATATATATATCTTTATATATATATACTATATATATATATAATATATATATATATATATATATATATAT
>JABUQX010143876.1:5000-7500 GCA_015478945.1 Trachelipus rathkii
GCTGTCGGATCCGACGTTTCAGGATATCCCACAAATGTTCGATTGGGTTGAGGTCCGGACTATATGCTGGCCACTCCAACGCCGTAATTTGAACCGTCCTAAGGTAGTCGTTCACACATTGGGCCTTGTGTGGTCTTGCATTGTCATCCATTAGGTTGAAAGAGTCACCGATGTAGGGGCATATGGCACGACATATGGTTCGAGGGTGTCTGTGATATACCTTACGACTGTAAGAGTGCCTCCATCGAAGATGTGCAACTCAGTAGGCCCCGATAAAGAGATTCCTCCCCAGACCATAACCGACCCACCTCCAAACGGCGGCACCTGCAGCACATTGCATTGCGCAAACCTCTCCGTCGGTCGTCGGTATATTATAGCACGCCTGTCCGAGGCGTACAAAGACACTCTCGACTAGTCCGTAAAGAGCACCTTTGCCCAATCATCGACCGTCCAATGGATGTGTTCTCGGGCAAATGCCAGTCGCGCCCTTCGATGTGCCGTGGTGTGCAGTGGACCTATGACAAGCCTCCGTGGCCGGTAATTATGTTCCGCAAGGCGTCGACGCACTGTATTGTCATTCACCCTGGTGCCGTGTACCTCCGCCAGCTGTATCTGCAGATGTCGTGTCGTTGTGTGGCGCTCTCTTAATGCACGCAGACGTATAAATCGGTCTTCCACGGGTGTCGTGGCCCTGGGCCTACCTTGTCCTCGCCGGCGATCATGTGTCAGGGTTTTCTGGTACCGTTGGACCACCCGTGCAATCGTTGTGTGCGCTACACCGAACCGTCGACCAAGTGCCCGGTACACGTGTCCTTCGGCGTGGAGTGTTGTTATCTGCACGCACTGATCTCTTGACAGTTGACGCACTATCCTTTCCATGTTTATCGGAGTCGCTTCGTACGTGAATGATCCCTCACTCGATTATACCCCCACCTCTCCCAGGTCTAGTTATGTGGTTTATGTTTTCCTAAATTTATCGCGGTGACGGCCCCAATACTGCAGCGAATTCTCTGCGGGGTGGTTACATAGTTACACTGATACTGTCGTCTGTGTTGGTGTGGGGTTTCATGGGGTTAGGGGCCTTCCCGTTCCTGCGAGTGATATTTATCCTAGTGGTGCGTTATTTTTGACGAGTATATATATATATATATATATATATATATATATATGCTATATATATATATATATATATATATATATATATATATATATATATATATATATATATATATATATATATATATATATATATATATATATATATATTGTTATATTGTTATATTATATTATAGGCCTGTATAGGGGTACAGCTTATAATTATTTTCGTTTTAGGGGTACGCGATCAAAAAAGTTTGGAGACCGCTGGTCTAGATAGGCCCATGTGGCTTCTGAATTATTATTTATTAATTATTATGGATTGACTGGGACATTCTAGAGGGGCCAATGCGACTTTTTAATTATTATTCTTAATTATTCATTATTGTTGGTTGACTGGGACAGTGTAGGTAGGCCAATGTGGCTTCTTAATTATAAATACTATTCATTAATTATATTAATTATTATTAAAAATTAATCTTAATTCTAAATTTTTATGGGTTGACTGGGACAGTCTAGATAGGCCCATACGGCTTCTTAAGTATTATTCTTATTTATTATTTATTATGGGTTGACTGGGACATTCTAGAGGGGCCAATGCGGCTTCTTAATTATTAATTTTTATTGGTTGATTGGGACAGTCTAAAAAGGACCATGCGGCTTCTTGTATTATTCTTAGTTATTATGGGTTGACTGGGACAGTCTAAAAATGACCATTATTATTCTGAATAATAATTAAGAAGCTGCATTAACCTCTCTAGAATGTCCCAGTCAACCCATAATAAATAAGAATAATACAAGAAGCCGTATGGTCCTTTTTAGACTGTCCCAGTCAACCAATAAAAATTAATAATTAAGCCACATTGATCCTTCAGTCATCCAAAAATAAATAATAAATAAGAATAATACTTAAAAAGCCGTATGGGCCATCTAGACTGTCCCAGTCAACCAATAATAATATATATAATAAATAGTTAAAAATAATAATTGAAACCACATTCATTGACTTTTCTGAATGTCAAGTCAACTCATAATAAGAATAATACTTAAGCCGCATGGTCCTTTTAGACTGTCCCAGTCAACCAATAAAAATTAATAATTAAGAAGCCGCATTGGCCCCTCTAGAATGTCCCAGTCAACCCATATAAAATAAAAATAATAAATAAGAATAATACTTAAGAAGCCGCATGGGCCTATCTAGACTGTCCCAGTCAACCAATAATAATTAATAATTAAAAATAATAATTGAAGCCGCATTGACCCTCTAAATGTCCCAGTCAACACATAATAAATAAGAATAATGCTTGAGAAGCCCATGGTCCATTTTAGACTGTCCCAGTCAACCAATAAAAATTAATAATTAAGAAGCTGCATTGGTCCCTCTAGAATGTTCCAAGTCAACCCA
>JABUQX010143877.1:0-17667 GCA_015478945.1 Trachelipus rathkii
TGCCTACTACCTTATCTTTTGCCAGGAATGTAATGCATGCCTCGGAGAAGGTAATGATCGCCGTAGCGACCTTCTATCTTTCAGCTTGAAAATGTACGAATTGTATGGTATGGAATGTCAGGAATAAATATTTAAGGAAGAAGAGGAGAGTGAAAGTGATGGATGTATTTAAGAAAGGGCAAATTTGATTTGCTTGCTGTGAACTGAAACAAAGAAGAAAGGAAACGGTGAAAATGAGTGGTGTGGAAAGGAATGAGAAGGGGAGAGAAGGAGTTGCAATTCTGATAAGTGACATGGTACAGAGCTACAGTAGATTTTGTTTTGTGTTTATTTTAATAATTCAATTATTTAATTTAAATTTAAAAAAGGTCAAGAGTATGTGGTTGCTTTGACCTAAGGTCCATCTGGGGATCTGAGGGTAATGTTGAAGGGTGCGATTTTTGGGATAATCTGAATGATGTTTTGAATTGGGTGAGTAGGAGCTCAGATTGATTGTGTTGGGTGACCAAAATGGGTTGATAGGTGATCAAAAAAGGGATGATGTAATAGGTGGTTTTGTGGTGTCTGGAGAAAATGAGAATGGTAGAGTGATTGATTTCTGTGAGGAGAGAGGTATGTGTGTATGTAATACTTTCTTTAACAAGAGTATTCTATACAAGTATGCCAAGTTGGTGTAGAGTAGAGATGGTATCTGAAAGTATGATTGTTTTTGTGTTGAGTGAAAGAAGATGTTGAAGTACACGTGTTGGATGTTAAATCAGTGAGGGGTTAGGAATGGGATTATCGGATATGTTGTTTTATGCAAAATTAAGTTAGCTTGGATGGAGGGGAAATTGATAGGAAGGAAGTGGGTAGAATTAAATTAGAAGTTTGGTGAACAAGTGTAAGGATAAGTATTTAAGACCGCTTGTCAACTTCATTTGAATGTAGGCTTAGGAAAGATTGCCGAAACAGTAGAGCGGTTAATAGTGCCAAAACAAGTACCAAACTGATGTGCCAAAGTAGGAAGTAGGAATGTTAACAGTGAAGGATGAAATGAAGAGGTTATTTTCAAATCGACCTTATTGACTTTCAGTTAAGAGAAAAAAAAACTTTTATTCTATCTTTCTACACTGTGTCATGCTATACCTAATCAGATTTGTTAATAATGTGAGATATTACGCTATTTTCCACCTTTTTTTTTTTTCTTTTTTTTTTTAAATAATTTGTTGATAAATTTGTTTTATTCCTAAATTACTAAAATTGAGAACAAAGATATACTAGTGAATCACATTCATATTTCTTCCCAACTTCCTTGTTTATTCTTAATCATTATTTTATCTAATTTATTTCAATCTTTTCTATTACTAAAATATTATTTCTAATTCAAGAAATTTTTATTAAATTTTTACAAATTTAAGATTTGATTTGTTCCTATTTGAAAGACTGAAAATAAGGTTAAAATTATTATATTTAAATTAAAGACTTGTTGCATGAATTAATAAAAGTTTGATGACTGTTTATCAGGTACTTTGATTCGACGGCGTTTTTACATGAAGATGGTAGGGAAGGTATTGTCAGAGTTGCTAGAATGGTTCTACATCATAGATACCCTAAATATGCCACTGAAGGCTATGAAGCTGTTTATGCTCGACCGCCTGTAATATACACAAGCACGGCTGTAAGACCTGGTTTGCCACAGCATATTGCATCACAGGTTTGATTAAGAATATATTTTATTTTTTGCTATTAGTCGATATTTTTCTTGAAATGATATCTAAAACAGAAAATCTTTTAAATTTAAGAATGTTCCATAATTGTATTAATCTGTACCCAGACATTTGGACGAAAATAAATTAGGTTAAATTAGGTTAGGTCTGGTTAGGTTAGGATAAGATAGGAAATAAATGTTTTATATTTAACAAGTTTTCACTTCGGATATCTATTTATCAGGACTCTTCCGCGTTAACTATTTACAAATTACGAATACAGTATTCGTATTCATTACCAATAATAAATATTTTCGATCATTCATTTATTTGATTCAGTTGAAGATCCAAATACTTTTATATTTATTAATAGATTCTGGATTCTGTTATGCACAAAAGGAATTTAAATTTATTCAAAAGAATTTTTTTTAGAGTTTGTAGGAAAGCTTCAGAATGTATTAATTGTGACGTTTATAAAGACGTTTGTATAAAACAATTTTTTTGTAATTTATGTGTACCATGGTTCAATGGTAGCCTAACTGAGTTGTGAGGTGTATGGCCAGGGTTTGATTCCTTCGTCAGGATGCTAGTTAGCAATTACCTAGAGAAGTTCCCATCCTTGAATAATAAAAAAAAAATTATATCATCAGTACAATACCAAAACCACTGATGAGAAAATTTGCCCAATAATGTTGAGCTTGAAAGTTTTCAATAATGAAAGCAAGAATATGATATGTTCAGAAAGTTATAACCCCTCCACTACCGGTTTATTTTCCCAAGCGAAAGTTTAAACCCATTTTCCTCAAAACTACAAATTTGCAAAATCGATGATAGATCTGTGGGATGTTCACTAGTTTATCTTGGTGTTTGGCATCATTATTAGTCTTAGTTCATTTCTCATAAGTATGGAAAGTTTTAAAATAACTATAAGTAGATAATCTATTAAAACACATGTTCCTACCTTTTAGTAGGAATATATTTTTAAATGTTTTTTCACTCCATTCATTCAGGTTTTTTTTTTTTTAAATTTTAAGGGACATTGTTTTTCATTTTTATCAACTTCGAATCAACTTCGAAAATCTTGCTACACTGGATAAGTTTCCAGCAAACTTCTTTCATAAATTCCTTTACTGTTACAATTTGCTGATATTTGAAAATATTATCATCCTCATCATGTTTGCTTGCCCATAACTGGGTTGGGATGCTCATACATTAGCCGGGAATCAGGCATAGCATGAGAATTTTTAAGGTATAAATAAGTTGTAGCGGGACCCAATCCCACCTACCACTATAGCTAGAAACTAGTGGAGGAAGATACAGATAATTAATTTGAAAAATGATGGGAAATGAAGAAGACTTAAAGATTTCGTACATGTGACAAGGTCACATACAAGTGCTGGGGTCGGGGGAGGGATGCACAAAATCCCCCTAGTATTGCTTCTTATCACTGTTACGTCTTAAGTTGCAACACCAACACCATTAATACCACAACAAGAATCAATACCCGCCTTCGGGGATTTGAAAAGAAATTTATGAATTCGTGTCAAATTCACAAAATGTTCAAATTTGTAGTTTTTAATAAAAAGTGTTTAAATGGTCTCATGGGAATATAAACTAAATGGGAGTATAAACAAGGAACCGGTCGTCGTATCGGGAATATAACTTTCTGAACACATTAGTGTTTTCGGCATTGGAAACTTTGAAGGTTAACGCTGTTGCCAGTACTCATGTGAAAAATGACAAACTTACACATTTGCATTGTACTGAGGATAAGATTACTATTTTTATTTACCAACCACCGGTGACTGATAAAGAAAAAGCAAATACAAACTCCTATTGAGACAGCAAATTAAAAGTATCATTTTTACATTACGTTAAAATGTAATGTAAAAATGGTAAACAATTTCAAAATTGAAATCGGGTTACCTTTCCCTAATTTTGTTGCTTTTTTTCTTTATATAAATAAATTTAATACATTTGCCTTAAGTCTGTTTCTCTTTTATCTATAAATATAAAAATTATTAACGTTTTTAATATTTAATAGTTGAAATAAATAGTTACTTTGTTATTGAAGTAATATTAATAAAGGAATATATGAGCTGTCTAAAAAGTTACATTCTACTGTATATACACAAACATTTTTGCACAATATAGATCATTAGAAATTTTAGATTGCCTAAAAACCCAAGACCTAACTTAACGTAACCTAACTTAACCTAACCTGATACTCAGATGTTGCCCCCTCTGAGATTTAAAACTACTGTTATATATATATATATATATATATATATATATATATATATATATATATATATATCTATATATATATATATATATATATATATATATATATATATATATATATATATATATATATATATATATATATATATATATATAAGAATGAGAATAAGAATCTGCTTAGAATAATGAATAGGGATGGTGCTTTTGTAACTGATGAAATGGATGTGAGGGGGAGTGTGGAAAGAACACTTTGAGAATCTGCAAAATATTAACAGTAATGAAGAGGTGATAGTGAATGTGTGTGGGTTTGATGGTGCAAGAAGGAATAGAGTATTTCGAGGGGATGAGGTTATTAATGTGGGAGGAGGTAATGGTGGGGCAGAAAGTTGAATAGGTAAATCTACAGAGTATAGATAGAAGTACCAGTGAGTGATCAGAGCGGAGGCGAGATGGTGATTGATTGGATTTGGAAGTTGTGTAATAAAAGCGTTTATGGAGGGTTCGAAAGTTGGAGGAGAGCAGTAATAGTACCCTTATATAGGAGTAAAGGAGATAAGGAGCTGAAATTATGGGAATAATTTATTGGAGTGTTGTAGGGAAGGTATATGCTAGTATTTTGGTCGAGAAAGAGTACTCGAGTGACTGGGGACTGATTGGTGAAAAGAACAAGGTGCGTTTTTAAGTGGTAGAGGGGATGTGGATCAAATCTTTATTGGAACAAATAATTTAGAAAATGAGGGAGAAAGAAGAATAAATTATTATAATTTGGGTTTTATGGATTTAGCTTAATTATTATGATACAGTTAATAGGGAAGCTTTATGGCAGAGTATTAGTGATATATGGTGTTGGTGGTGAAGCTGGATGGAATCAAAAAGTATGTATGACGATAGTGAAGCCTGTGTAGAATAAAAATGGTGTCAATGGTGGAGATTGGTTTAGGATTAATAGTGAGTGAGACAGGGTTGTGTTATGTCCTTGGTTATTCAATTTGTATATGGATGGGGTTATGAAAGAATTCCGAGAGTTAGGGATGGCAGGAAATGGTGTTAGAATGATGGAGAATGCTAGAGTGGTGGAGGGTGCCTACCTATTATATGCCGGATGATTTGGTTCTGTGTGGCAGATCTGAAAAGAGTTTTAGAGGATTATTGGTAGAGAGAGATTTGGCAGGGTATGTAAAGGAGAGGTTTAAAATGAGAGTAGAGTTATGGTTGTGAGTGAGGACAGTCTCAGTGTGAAATTAGATGGTGAGCAGCGCCCAGACATAGTGTCTGAGTTTAAATATTTGGGTATGTGTTGGACAGAGAAGGGAACGGATGATGCAGAGTGTAAGCTGGAAGAAAGTTGCTTAATACTTAGGAAGGATTGCCTGTTCTTTTTGGTGTCATCCGTTGAGGTGAATGTAAAGGGATATAAGTCTTAAGTGAGCTAAAAGGATCTAGGAGGTATGTTGTTACCTGTTATTGTATGGTAGTGATACTATGGTCTGGAATAAGAAATATAGATCCTAAGTTCAATGTGTCAAATGGACAATCTTAGGGCATGCTCTGGTGTGAAAGAATTAATAAACAGAAGGAATATGGTATTATAAGAGATTTGTGTGAATTAGTGTGAAGAAAGGGAATTAAATGAGAGAGAATATAATGAATTATGTTGAAATGGTTTGGTCGTGGAAGGATGAATGATAGTCCGGTTGGTTAAGCGGATGTATAGTGGAGAGTGTGTTGGGAACAAATCGAAAAGACCGAAAGTTATAGTTGAGTCAGTGAACGAATGTCTGAAGGAGAAGAAATGTGAGTTTGGCAGAGGCGAGAATAAAGGTGCATGATAGGAGAGAGCCGGGGTTTTATGGGGGCATGGTTGTGGCCACCTGGGGGCAAAGGGATGAACTCTTACATTGACGATTTATAGTGAGGTGTCGTCCATGAAGCTTTAGAGGTGGATTTTCTGTCTGTAGAAACTTTCACCTGAATAATGGTACAGAAGGAGCAGTAGCAGCTGGGCTCTTTTCAAACATTGTCATGCTCTCACTGCTTTTCTTTTCCGATGCCTTATCGCTTCCTCCCAATCTTGGGAAAATAAGGTTAGGTGAAGAAAAGAAAAGAAGAATATATATATATATATATATATATATATATATATATATATATATATATATATATATATATATATATATATATATATATACTACTATATCTATACTATATATATATATATATATATATATATATATATATATATATATATATATATATAGTTTGGTTTGGGAATTAATTGCGTTCGGGTTGTTCCTTGCAACACTGTTATTGGATCACCAGTTGCCATGGATACAGCTTCTTTAGATCGGATGATGGCAGAAGATGTTACTGCCCACAGAAAGCCTCTTCTTGTTATTGCTAATGCTGGTATACTTGATATATTTTATACATTGTTTTGAAAATATTTTATTCAACATTTAAGTAAGTTGTGTTGAACTAATGATCAATAAATAATATTTCTAGCAGATTGTTTCTTAAAATTAGAATTGTTCTCACTTTTATAAGCATTTTTAAAACTTGTTGTTTATAGGAGGTGGTGTTGTTGGAGGAGTTGACAACTTATCACGTATTCAAGAATTGTGCTGCAAGTATGAAGCGTGGATACATGTTGAAGGGCACGCATTGGCTGCTCTTACACTTCCTAATGCACCAAATTTGGTAGGAAACATTTCATTTTTTTTCAATAATTTTTTTTGGAGGATATATATATATATATATATATATATATATATATATATATATATATATATATATATATATATATATATATATATATATATATATTTATATATATATATATATATATATATATATACTTTATATATATATATATATATATATATATATATATATATACTTATATAGTTTTTCTAATATATATATATATATATATATATATATATATATATATATATATATATATATATATATATATATATATATATATGTATATATATATATAATAATAATAATAATAATAATTTAACAATATATATATATAACTTATATATATAATATATATATATATATATATATATATATATATATATATATATATATATAACTCTGCTAATAATATATAACATTCGCTATATACATGTGTCATATATATCCTTTGAGACTTATCTTCTGCTCTAAGAACAAAATGGTTAAATTATTTTAACAAACTGACATAACTGACTTAAACATATAAAAAAAATAATCTTTTCCTCGATAATATTATAAGTAAGAATGTCTCTCAAAGTAATTCAGCTGTCTCCTACATCATCATTATTGATACAAAAAGGTTCAATTATTTTTACTTGTGAAGTTGTTCGCAACGACAAATGTTTACAAAAGTTTCTTACATGTTCGCCTCCTGTCACTCTATCTTTAGACAGCAGTAATAAATTTAAGAAATTTATGATCATCAGTTTCGGAAAAGGAACACGTTCAAAATACATTTGTTTACCCTTGTCTGCCAGTCTGTCTGTACTCTCTCTCTCTCTCTCTCTCTCTCTCTCTCTCTCTCTCTCTCTCTCTCTCTCTCTCTCTCTCTCTCTCTCTCTCTCTCTCTATATATATATATATATATATATATATATATATATATATATATATATATATATATATATATATATATATATATATATGTATATATATATATATATATATATATATATATATATTTATATTTATATATATATATGTATATATTTATTTATATATTAATTTGCTCTTAATATATATACTATATATATGTATATATATGTAATAATAATAATAATATTATAAATATATGTATGTAATATATATATATATATATGCCGTATATATATATGTATATGTAATATGTATGTATATATGTATAATAATAATATATGTATATATAATATGTATATAATAATAATAATATGTATAATATGCATATATATATAATAAAAATAATTTTTCTGATAATAATTTCTATTCCGTTTATTTGTTTTTAAAAAGGATAAAAATTATAGTTAGAAAAATAATAATAATATAATAACATATAATATTTCTATTCTTTAATAATTAGAGTAATATGTAATAAACAAATGTCAATAGTAAAAGTAGATACACATATATGTTATGGAAGAATAATGCTAATATTTATAATATGTAATAATATATGTATATATAATAATAATAATATATATATAATAATATATATATATACTATATATATATTTACATATATATTTATATATATATATATAACTATAGATATCGCTGAGTGACTACCTCACCTGTATACTCCCATACATATATATATATATATATATATATATATATATATATATATATATATATATGTATAAACGGGATAAAATTCTGAATGAGTTCTAACAATCTTGATACTAGATAGACCAAAGAAATATTTATTAATAGATAAAACGAAACCTTGCAAATGAGTTCATTTTAGGTAAGCAAAAACATATAATTTTATACTTTGAAAGAATAAAAAATAATTAAATATTTTTTAATGCATAGTAAACTTTTATATATATATATATATATATATATATCTATATATATATATATATATATATATATATATATATATATGTATATATCATATATTATATATATATATATATATATATATAATAACTATATATATATACATATATATATATATAGAAATATATATAGATATATATATATATATATATATATATATATATATATATATATATATATATATATATATATATATATATATATATATATATATTTTTATATGTATATAAACTTTATATATATATATATATATATATATATATATACTTCTTTCTGCGTGACAAGCTTGGGGCTTTAGAGAATGTCAGTGGTAAGATTTATATCATTTAATATAATTGGTAGACTAAGAAGCAAGAAGCAAGTAGCCCCTTGCTTCCTACCTTTAAATCCTTCTCCTTATATTGCTAAGTTCTCCCCACTTCTGGATTCCATCGATCATGCTCTTTCAAGTTTTTCGCAGGTTAGGCCCCAGCCTATTGCGAAAAAACGTTTCTGGCACTTCGGTGCTGTTAACTGGGTTCTGGACTTCTTTGATTTCCATTAAAATTATTACTGTTTCGGCAGGAGGGACCCTTTGGGGTGTGCAGAACATATTACCGAGATGATACTCTCTGAAGTTGAGTGTGTTCATTTCATTTTCTTTCCTTTACTAAAAACTCAAAAACTATAATTTAATTCTCTGTTATTCGTGGCTGGGGAGCAGCATTCAGGAAATGGCATCGTTTTCAAATAACATTATCGTAACATTATGAAATTTGTAAAAGATCGATCGTTTCTATAATGTTAATTAGTGCTAAACACGGGAAGCAGAGTATAGGAGTCACCTCTGATATATATATATATATATATATATATATATATATATATATATATATATATATATATATATATATATATATATATATATATATATATACTGCTATACTAGTGCTTCTCACATTCCTTCCCAAATAGTGTCAAATTTATTCTTCGAAACACAAAAAAAAAAAAATTTAAGGAAATAGAAGCAATCCTTATGGTTCTTCCTCAAACTCCTTCTGGCATTTTGCAAAAAATGTTATCTTTAACTTTGCTTCTTCTATTTCACTTTATTTGTTTTCTCCTGCTGGCACCACAGCTGTCCTTCTTGGCACCACGGCTGTCCTTTCTTCTTAACAAGAGACAAGGCTCTTTGTTCCAAGGCCTTTATCTCCAGTTCACTATTTATATGTAAATATATATATATAATATATATATATATATAATATATATATATATATATATATATATATATGTATATATGTATATATTTATATGTATATATATATATGTAATAATAATAATAATAATAATAATATATATATATAATAATAATAATAATAATGTAATAATGTAATATATAATAATAATAATAACTAATATAATATAATATATATGTAATAATAACAATATATATATATACTATATATATATAATAATAACTCATATATATATATGTATATGTACAACTATATATAATATATAATAATAATAAATATATGTATGTAATATGCTATATATATATATAATATATGTATATGTAATATATATATATGATATATATATATATTAATATATATATAATATAATAATATAATATAAATATATGTATAATAATATATATATAATATAATATGTAATAATAATATGTATAATGTAATAATAATATGAAGTAATAATAGCCAATAATATGTATGTAATAATATATATTCTTTCTTCTTTAATAATAATATGTAATATATATGTAATAATAATAATAATATAATAATATATATAATAATAATAATAATAATATATGTATATATATACGTATAATATATATATATATATATATATATATAATATATAATAATAATATAATAATAATAATAATAATATAATATATGTAATAATATATATATATAATATATATGTATATATGCTGCTGCTATATGTGTGTGTATCCCGTTGATATTCCTACTGCTCCTCCTCCCTCCAACTCTTTGATGCTTTACATTATGTTTTTTTCTAGGGATGTTATTTCTGCTTCCTTTCCGCGCAACTACAATATGTTCTTCAAACCACAACAACCCTTCCTCTTTTCTTATTCTTGGTATTTCTTTTCTTGGAATCACTTTTCTGGAAAGACCAAATGTTTCTCTCACCAAGCATCCTTCTAAGGGGTAGTGTTCGAGTAACCTTCTACCAATATCCTTCTAGAGGTATAGATGTAATTTCACAGTTCTTATACTGTCCTATAACGCCATTAAAACGAATAATGTTATTCTGACCTCATCTGTAGCTTCTTGTTTGATTATTTTTGTTGCATGTGTGCCCACGCAATCTAATCCTTTCTCTCTCTCCAGATTCTCCCACCTAAGATGTAACTGCTGTGCTCACTCTTCCGTGAAGACCTCTGCTAAAGTCTGGAACACTTTCTCCTTCTATTTGATCCATTTTCTTTTTGACCTGCATATTTTTCCAGCAATCATTTATCTTGGTCATGTCAGGGACCTCTGATCTGAGATGTGGCCTGATCATTCAAATCACATTACAGTGCAGGTGCCTGCATGCTGCTGCTGCTGCCAGTATATATATATACCATATATATATATCTTCTCATATACTCATATATATATATATATATATCTATATCTTATATCTATCATATATATATCCTCTAATTAATAATAATAATAATCAGCAATAATAATAATAAAATAATAATACATGTGTAGCCAGCATGTCAATAATAACAACAAATATGGCAATAATATCTGTAATGGCCAATACAATAACAATAATAATATCTTAATAACCATGTGACAATTCATGTAATAATAATATCATCATCAATAATAATACAATAATAATATAATAATCAGTATGTATGTATGTAATATGTATGTGTGTTTATCAAATAATAATATTAATACAAGGTTAAAAAACACATTAATACCACACATGTCAGTCCATTAAATAAACTTGTTGATGAATGTTTGTATTTTTATTGTGATGAGTTCAAACTCTATTGATAATCACATCTATATATATTGAATTAGTGAAGTTTACAAATCTAGTTCATCTGCATATCTCCTTACTTTTTCATTATTAATATCACAATCTGTAAAAATATTACTATGAATTACTCTTAGAGATCAGATTAATTTTGCATTATTGCATCAACAGTTTTCTTTAATATTGACTACTGAATATCATTTTCCTCTGATTGTATGATCACATTTGTTAATGAAGATCACAAGAAAGCTTATTATTAGTCTAGTCTGTTCAAATACTCGAGATTTTCTAGCTCACTTATAAAGTGTTAATCACTCTTCCATATTCTAATTTCCAGTCTTCCTTTGACCTATAACTCTTCCAAAGTTGAGTGTTAGAAAATCTCTGCTCTTAGATAGATGGTGATTTGGGCAGTAATTTTCTTCCTATGGTTAGTTTCATATTTTTTTATAGAAATTTTAAGAAATATAAAAACAACTTATAACTTATTTGTCTTTAGATGATTCGACTGGTAATCTCTACTAAAATGTATGAATATTAAAATGGCCATACTAAATGGATGGAATTAATTATTACCATATACAATATTAATTTAAGGTTCTGCATGGATTCATGAGTTCACTATATAGCTTACTCTGAAAATCCTGCTTCAAAATCTTACCCAAGAATTCCTGTTTAGAACGAGCTTACTCCTCCTATATTTCTAAATTCAGAATTAATCGTATTACGGCATCCCTTTATAAACTTCTGATTATAATTAATAAATTCAGGAATCTCTGCATCGTTCATTCTTATTAATTAACTATCAACAAACAACGAGTTCGTAGTTCCGTTAAAAGTAAAGTAAATTCAACAATAATAACACAACAATATCAAAAATGAAAGACTGAATTCGATCCAAATATGAGATGAACACACTCATAATTTTAAAAAAAAATACATATGCGCCCACCTTATATATATATATGCATATGCATATATATATATGTATATATATACTATCTCTATATATACACCTCTTATATATATATCTACTCTATATATCATATATATATATATATATATACTTAATATGCATATCTTTCTATATATATATCATATATCTATTTATATATATATTTGTGCGTGTATATATATATATATATATATATATATATATATATGTAATATATATATATATATATATATATAATATAATATAATAATATATATATATATATATATATATGTATTAATAATATAATAATAATATATATAAATATATATATATATATATATACATATATATAATAATAATATATATAATATCTATATATATATAATATATATATATATATAACATATATATAATATAATATGTATAATATATATATATATATAATAATATGTAATATATATATAATAATATATATGTATAATAATAATATAATAATAATAATATCTAACTATGTATATAATAATATGTAATATATGGAAATATGTATAATAATAACAATAATAAGAAGAATAATAAAATAATGTAACCTAAAAAAACCATTTCTATATAGCTAATCCCAAAATATATATATATATATATATATATATATATATATATATATATATATATATAAAAGATGCACATTTTTATGATGTAATGAAAATAAAATAAATAAGTCTTAAATAAGTAGTCCTTGGTATTTGGCAGATGAAACCAAATGCAAAAATAGAGAAACTTAATGAAGTGACAAGCAAAAGGAGAGTGCCTCACTACGTTTAGATGGTAATAATCTAAAAGTGACTTCTTTTGATGACCGAGAGAGAACGCTGTTCGTAATTGGTGAAGTTTCACTTTCAAGGTTCTAATAATATAGTACATATATACAATTCATGTATACCTTTTTAATTGACAATATCGTATTTTTATTCCGCTATCGAAAGTGTTGTTCATTTATTTATTCATTCGGCGTTTCTTAATAGCGTTAAATTGCTTATCTCAGCTGACCATAAACTGTACAAATTCTTAAATATTTTTTATGCTTTTGTAAATATATATAATATATATATATATATATATATATATATATATATATATATATATATATATATATATATATATATATATATATATATATATATATATATATTTTATATATATCTTTGTATATATATATATATATATATATATACTCAATGACATGTTTGGTATAACTAATTGTGTTCCTTCAGTTTTGTGAACCATATTTTATGTATTGTATAACATGTGTAGTTTCAATGATTTAATTTTCTTACTTGATTTTCCCGCTTCTGTTGCTCAGGTAAGTTGAAGGTTGTTAGTTTTTTTGAAGTGTTGTGGCACTGAGGGTTTATATCACACTGAACTCTTGCAGTTCTTGTCTCCATCGGCTGAAAATGGCACTGACAGGTGAAAGATGGCTGGGTGGCTGAAAAGTATGATGGTACAAAGTCGTATTTATTATGCATTTCATTTACGTAAAAATTATGTCTCACAACCTACAACCAGGTGAAAACATAAGTGAAATGTAAACTTGCAAACAAAATTTACATATTTTTTTTATATATTTATCGCATTCGTAACCCAAAGAAATTATTCTTAATATTTTATCCGAAAGAATATAACTAAAATACAAAACAATTCAAACATACCAAAAATATATATAAAAAAAAAAATAAAATATATATAAAAAATAACCAAAAAAAAAATATTAAAAATGTTTATTTATCCTTCTTGAAGCTCAAAAACTTTTATCTCCGTATTCCTTTTCCGCTTATAAATATAGATTTGAGGATTGGGAAGAGGCCAAAAAATATTTCTTCCTTCCTATGTATAACTAAATCGTTCTCAGCACCTGCTTCGAGATTTTAATTTAATTTCAATTTCAATTTCAATCATCTTCTAATATAAAAAACATATAAAATTAATATGTTAAATTTTCTTATCATATATAAAGTTACAATATGCATACGAGCAATCCATTGAGTTATTATTATTATTATTATTATTATTATTATTATTATTATTATTATTATTATTATTATTATTATTATTATTATTATTATTATTATTATTATTATTATTATTATTATTATCTTTATACTTTTATTAGCAGGCTATTATATGCATATTAAGCATTCCTAATAACTAGAATGTTTCAAAGTATATCTTTTAAAGCCTTTACTAATATCTTGTCTATCCTCACTAACTCAATTGTGTGCCAGTATGGGTGGGAGGGGGTTGCGCAAGTGAGTACTTGTTAAAACTTCTGATATCTATGTAGGAAAAGATAATTCATGCATTATCCGAGTTTCGAATTATGAACATACAACTTCACTTTTCAAAAACTTATCTTTACTGAAACTTCGGAATATCTTCACTCTTTCAATAAGCTTAACCGTCTTACTCAGACGTAAATTAAGTACACCCTCTTCCTTGAACAGGGCTCTCCTCGTGAGCAGTGGTGTTAATTAAAAAATTATTAAAGGAACCGCAAATCAATTTCTGACTAAGGAAAACCAATCTCCGTAGCCCACAATCTCTTGCACTAAACAAAGCAGAGAACTTTCTATTTAAATCTCAGAGGATCATCTCATACAAGGGCATCGATAAGTGGAATAGCCTCCCATAAAACGTTCAGTAATCACCCAATTTTTAACTTTTCGTAAAAATATTATAAACAACTTATTATTGAAATACTAAAGCGCACATTCCTATCTTCCATACTTTTTAATTTTACAATACAATTAATAATAATAATAATAATAATAATAATAATAATAATAATAATAATAATAATAATAATAATAATAATAATAATAATAATAATAATAATTAATAAAAATAATAATAATTAATAATAATAATAATAATAATAATAATAATTAATAATAATAATAATTAATAATAATTATTAATAATAATAATAATAATAATAATAATAATAATAATAATAATAATAATAATAATAATAATAATAATAATAATAATAATAATAATAATAATAATAATAATAATAATAATAATAATAATAATAATTCACAAAATTTTATTCAGTATAGGGAATTTACAATTCCATCATTTAGTAACACGGAATCGTTTAGAACATAATATTTATATTAATTAATATTCTTCAATTCCAGTATTCCAATTAATTAAATAACACAGAAAAAAAAAAGAAATTTCCTAATTCTCTGAAGAATGGGTAACTAATTGCAACACTGTGTCGTGTCCGTTGAGACTCGAAATATAATTAATAATAAATAATAAGTATAAAAATGAATAATAATAATAATAATAATAATAATAATAATAATAATAATAATAATAATAATAATATGTAAAGGTACAAGTTAATAATTAAAATAATAATAATAATAATAATAATAATAATAACAATAATAATAATAATAATAATAATAATAATAATAATAATAATAATAATAATAATAATAATAATAATAATAATAATAATAATAATAATAATAATAATAATAATAATAATAATAATATTAATACCAAGACTAATAATAATAATAATCATTATACTTAATAATAATAATAATAATAATAATAATAATAATAATAATAATAATAATAATAATAATAATAATAATAATAATAATAATAATAATAATAATAATAATAATAATAATAATAATAATAATAATAATAATAATAATAATAATGGTGATGATGATAATAAAGATAATAATAATAATAATAATAATAATAATAATAATAATAATAATAATAATAATAATAATAATAATAATAATAATAATAATAATAATAATAATTATAATCTTACTTAATTATAATAATAATAATAATAATAATAATAATAATAATAATAATAATAATAATAATAATAATAATAATAATAATAATAATAATAATAATAATAATAATAATAATAATAATAATAATAATAATAATAATAATAATAATAATAATAAACAATAAAAAAAATACATAAGAAGCAAGTCTTATATACAAGTCAACAAAAATGTTGTTCCCCAGAAAAATAATAATAATAATATTAGATATAATAAAAAAATAATAACAACACTGGAACAAAAAATTTTCTGACTTGTATATATAATACCCGTTTTCATGATTTTTTTTTCTTTTTCTTTTTTTTTGGCGCTGAACCTAAAAATTTATTTGTGTTCTGTCTTTAAGGTCCTGGCGTAAGTATCCTACTACAGCACTGTCAGAGTGGACTTACTAGAGTCCCAATAGACAGTGACGGAACCTACAAGTATTAGTTCCTTCTTCAGTATGTTGGTTGATAACGTTATTAACAGTGTGGAACTTGCTCACCAAACTACTGAATAACCAGATTAGCATGGTTAGGGTAGATGTGAAATAAATAAAAGATTGTGCAAATAGACAAGAAGTGTTTTTAATCTTTAAAAAAACAAAAAAAAACACACCCAGTTAATTGACAGAAAAGACAAATTCAATTTACGTGTAATTGTTCTCAAGAAGAATTCCCTATTTAATCTATGTAGTCTGTTATAGCAAACCATACAGTATAAAGTGTTGTTGTGCCAATTTCTTTCACGGATTTTAGATTGGAATCCTTCTCTCTAACAACTAACACAGCTCTATCCAATACCAAAAAGAATTTGCCTAAAGAGAGTGAGAGAGAGAGAGAGAGAGAGAGAGAGAGAGAGAGAGAGAGAGAGAGAGAGAGAGAGAGAGAGAGAGAGAGAGAGAGAGAGTCTCCTAAAAGTCAAAATCTGTATGTTAATTAGTAACTTACTAATAAGAAAGGATCGGTTTCCTTTAATAAATGAAAATCCTGATATCATACATGAGGAATGACTCTCAGATATAGGCCTAATATAAATTCTGAGTTTATTCTGAGTTGATCAATAATTAAAAAATACGAAGAAAAATATAATCAAAAATGATAAAAATACCGAAAATTTTAATCTAATAATAATATTAATATCGAAAATAATAATAATAATAATAATAATAATAATAATAATAATAATAATAATAATAATAATAATAATAATAATAATAATAATAATAATAATAATAATAATAATAATAATAATAATAATAATAATTATAATAATTATAAAAATTATATTAATAATATTAATAATAATAATAATAATAATAATAATAATAATAATAATAATA
>JABUQX010143879.1:0-10000 GCA_015478945.1 Trachelipus rathkii
CGCCCTCGTAGCAAAAGAGGTGCTGTATCTGCGCACGAGTTTTGTGTAGATATTGGTAACTCCAGGCTAGTTTGCTGCGGTGTTTCCTTTTTTCCTTCCACCACTGTTCTGTGGAACTCTCTTCCATCTTCTGTGTTTCCTGCTGAATTTAATCTCCCTCACTTTAAAGCCTGCATCTGTGCTCATCTGCGTAATTTGCGCTAGCGGATGAAATTTTGGCGTGCAACACCCCCTCCTTGAATAGGGCTCTGCCCGTGAGTGGTGGTGACAACTGTAAAATATATATATATATATATATATATATATATATATATATATATATATATATATATATATATATATATATATATATATATATATATATATATATATATATATATATATATATACGATATATATATAGATATAATAAATATAGAAATATAAACAGATATATATATATTTATATATATATATAATAATATATATATATATATATATATATATATATATATATATATATATATATATATATATATATATATATATATATATATATATATATATATATATATATATATATATATTCAATGTAACTTATATGATCAAACGGTGTTGAGTTCTCGAAATTCATTTAATCTAGCGACAAAATCAAATTTTCCAGTCAGTTATTTGCTTACTTGTAGGTATGTAACTCAACTGTAATTTATTTCCTGATTTTGAAATATAAGCCCATAGTAAAGAGACAATCAATTTATTTATTGATCCATTTTACATAAAATAAAAAAATCACCAAATGCTGACAATACTGAAATATCTCTTTTAATTGTATAAAATTAAACTATCAATACGACGTAAATAGAAAATAGATTTACAACTTGCCTTTCCCATATAATGTTTACTAATGTCAAATTTGCTGTAATCATATTTTCACCTGCTAGGAAAGCACCGCGAACTCCTAGCCAGTCCGGCAGCTCTAGAGCAGCGGTCTCCAAACTTTTTTGATCGCGTACCCCTAAAACGAAAATAATTATAAGCTGTACCCCCTATACAGGCCTATAATATAATATATAACCAATATATATATATATATATATAAATTTAAATATATATATATATATATATATATATATATATATATATATATATATATATATATATATATATATATATATATATATATATATATATATATATATATATAGGGAGTGTGCTTCCGTGCTATCCCCGCCCCTCGTTCAACTATATTCTCTATGTCTCAATACTAGCAGCATTTTTCCTCAGTGTTGGAAGCACGCATGTGTCAGCCTCTCCCAAAAAAGGTACCCACTCTGATCCTTTTAACCCCTTGTAGATCTCACTTGTAATTTGTCAAAGATCTTTGAAACCGATCTCATCTCATTTCCTGGATTATCTGGAATCTCATTCACTTCTTTCCGATCGCCAGTACGGCTTTCGGCGCTCGAATCTACTGGCGATATACTTTCTATCTTACTGATTTATGGTTTCCGCCCTTAGGAACTACGGGAGACTTGCGTAGTGGCGCTTGGCATATCAAAGCATTTGACCGGGTATAGCACGCGTCACTGCTCTCAAGCTCCCCTTTGGGTTTCCTCCTTCTCTTTCTTTACTTATGTCTATAGTTTTCTTTCCAATCCCTCTATATCGTTTGTTGTTAATGGGGCGACTTCTTCTTCCTTTTCTGTCAATAGTGGTGTTCCTCAGGGTTCTGTCTTATCTCCTACTTTATTCCTACTTTTCATTAATGATCTTCTCACCTGCACATCTAACTCTATTCACTCATATGCCGATGACTCGACCCTTCATTCTTCAACTCATTTCAATTCTGCTCCTTCTTTTACTTCTAGAATTGCCTCTCGTCTTAATATTTCAGATTCTATTCTCGATGATCTGCATAGAATTTCAGGGTTGGGTCGTCTGAACCTTGTGAAATTCAATTCTTTAAAAACTCAACTTCTACAAATATCCCTCTCTAAGACACCTTCTAACTTTCCTATCTCTTTCGACAGATTCTCTCGTCTCTCCTGTTGACAATATAAACATCCTTGGCCTTAGCATAAACAAAAAAATGTCTTGGAAACCTCACATCACAACGGTTGCTAGGGCGGCCTCAAAGAAACTGGGAGTCCTGTTTAGACTGCGAGACTTTTTTTCCTCTTCTCAGTTGCTTCAGCAATGCAAGGGCCTCATCCGCCTTTGTATAGAGTACTGCTCTCTCATATCTATAAGGGAGGCTCAGGGTTTCACCGGCTTTTGGATAGGGTCGAGTCAAGGCAAAAGACTTATCAACTGTCCTGTTCTTTCAAATTCACTTGACCCTCTATCTTTCCGGCGCGATGTTGGTGCTTTATCTCTTTCTATAGGTACCGTAGCGGCAAGTGCTCGAGGGAACTTCTACTCGCGTGCCACCACCTTTAAAACGCCCTCGTAGCACAAGGGGTGCTGTGTCGGCTACATGAGTTTTGTGTTGATATCTAGCAACTCCAGACTAGTTCGCTGCGGTGCCTCCTTCTTTCCTGCCACCTCTGTTCTGCTGGAATTCTCTTCCATCTTCTGTGTTTCCTCCTCAATTTAATCTCCCTCTTTAAAGTCTGTGCTCATCTGCGTAATTTGTGTTAGTTGAATTTTTTTTGATTTTAACACCCCTCCTTGAATAGGGCATTGCCCGTGAGGGCGGTGGTGATAACCGTAAAAAAAAAAAAAAAAAAATATATATATATATATATATATATATATATATATATATATATATATATATATATATATATATATATATATATATATATATATATATATATATATATATATATATATATATATATATATATATATATACTACCAAATCAAAAATAACGCACCACTAGGGTAAATGTCACTCGCAGTAACGGGAAGGCCCTAACCCCATGAAACCCCACACTAACACAGACGACAGCATCAGGTAACTATGTAACAACCGCGAGAGAGTTCGCTGCAGTATTTCGGCCGTCACCGCGATAAATTTAGGAAAACATAAACCACGTAACTGAACCTGGGAGAGGCTGTTAGGGGATAGGTTATTTCGAGGGCATAATTGAGCAGGGATCATTCACGTAAGAAGCGGCTCCGATAAGCATAGGAAAGGATAGTGCGTCAACTGTCAAGAGATCAATGCGTGCAGATAACAACACTTCACGCCGAAGGACACAGGTACGGGGCATTTGGTCGACGGTTCGGTGTGGCGCATACAATGATTGAACGGTGTTCCAACGGTACCAGGGAACCCTGACATATGATCGCCGGCGAGGACAAGGCAGACCCCGAGCCACGGCACCCGTGGAAGACCGATTTATATGTCTGCGTGCATTACGAGAGCGCGACACAACAGCACGACATATGCAGATATAGCTGGTGGAGGTACATGACACAGGGGTGAGTGACAATACCGGTGCGTCGACCCCTTACGCGGAACATAATTACCGGCCCCGGAGGGTCTGCCATAGGTCACCGCACACCACACACGGCCCATCGAAGGGCGCGAGTGGCATTGCCCGAACACATCCATTGGACAGTCGACGATTGGGAAAAGGTGCTCTTTACAGACGAGTCGAAGTGTCTATATGTACGCCTCGGACAGGCTGCTACGCAAGAGTGTACCGACGCCAGACGGAGAGGTTCGCGCAGTGCAATGTGCTGCAGGTGCCGCCGTTTGGAGGTGTGTCGGTTATGGTCTGGGGAGGCATTCTCTTTATCAGGGCCTACGGGTTGCACATCTTCGGTGGAGGCACTCTTACAGCCGTAAGGTATATCACAGACATCCTCGAACCCTTATGTCGTGCCATATGCCCCTTACATCGGTGACTCTTTCATTTAATGCATGACAACGCAAGACAACACAAGGCACAATGTGTGAGCGACTGCCATAGGACAGGTTCAAATTACGGCGTTGGGTGGCGGCATATGGTCGGGCCTCAGCCCGATGAACATTTGTCTGGGATATCCAGAAACGTCCGGATCGAACAGCTGCAATCAGCTCACGGACCCTCCCAGACCTGCGACAGGCACTGCACGACCGTAGTAGGTCCGCACTGTCCAGGACATTCGCCTACTCATCGAGAGCATGCCAGGACGGTGTCAGGCAGTCATCGTAGGGTTATACACGGTATTGAAACAGACCCAAAATCCCCGCGGCCGTCGCCGTAATGCATTGTGTGTTTGGCGCCTCCGAACCTAATGCGAGACTCTTTGGCTGCACCTTGGCCTCACACTCTTTCAACCAACGGTTCTGGGGATTAATCCACAATGCTATTGTCATTGTCTAATAAAGTGTCTTCGCGTTCTTCAACCTTTCAACCATTCCTTTTCCACGTACCCTTGTGATGCGTTAATTTTGACGAGTATATATATATATATATATATATATATATATATATATATATATATATACACATATATTTTTTTATATTTATATATATATATATATATATATATATATATATATATATCTGCTATATATATATATATATATATATATATATATATATATATATATATATATATATATATATATATATATATATATATATATATACTATATATATATATATATATATATATATATATAAGTAGTGAAACGGGATTCGGACGTGTTGGTCATTGCCACAGCGATTTGACTACCTGCCTGACCTTTTGAGCCCACAGTTTTCCCTTATCCTGACCTTAGTTGGCCGTCCCCGTGATGTTCAACCAGATTTTTGAGAACCAAATTTTTTGAGAACCCAAATTTTTGAGAACCCAAATTTTTGAGAATCCTATTTTTTGAGAACCCTAATTTTGCCCCTTCGAAGAAGGGGCGTGCTAGACGGATGCGAAGCATCCGTCGTACGTGTGAGAACCCAAATTTTTGAGAACCCAAATTTTGAGAACCCAACCCTGATTCCTAATTTTTTCGGCAACACTAATTTTTGCAACCCTTCGAAGGAGAATTTATTGCCAGGCGGATGCAGAGGCATCCGTCGTACGTAATCCCACCTAATTTTTGGCCAGCCTAATTTTTCGACCAACCCTTTGGTCTTCATAGGTCAATTTTGGCCCACCTAATTTTTTGACAACCCTAATTTTTGGGAACCCTATTTTTTGAGAACCCTAATTTTTTGAGAACCCAAATTTTTGAGAACCATATTTTTAATCCCACCGCACACACACACACACACACACACAGATTTACTTACACACACAGATTTACTTACACACACAGATTTACTTACACACACAGATTTACTTACACAGATTTACTTACACACACAGATTTACTTACACACACAGATTTACTTACACTCACACACAGATTTACTTACACACACAGATTTACTCACACACACAGATTTACTTACACACACAGATTTACACACACACACACACACACACACACACACACCTACACACACACACATCCATAGACACTTACACTATGTCACTTACACACATTCACTATGACACTTATACACACTTGCACTCAACCATAGACACTTACATTTACCCATAGACACTTACATTTACCCATAGACACTTACACTATGACACTTATACACACATTCACTATGACACTTACACTCACCCATAGACACTTACATTTACCCATAGACACTTACACTCACCATAGACACTTGTACACACACACACACACACACACACACACACACACACACACACACACACACTCACATACATACACACTATGACACTTATACGCCCATCTTTGATGACACCTATTTTGATGATTCATCTTTGATGGCTCAGCTTTGATGATGCCATCTTTGATGACTCAGCATTATTGATGATTCATACACACTATGACCTCATCTTTGTCGGTTCATCTTTGATGACTCAGATTTATTGATGGTTCAGTACATTTTGATGATTCAGTACATTTTGATGGTTCCCAATCACCGTAAGGAGTGTCTAGGAGTGTTCTATTAGTGTTCTATGAGTATTAGATGAGTGCCAGGTGAGTGCCAAGTGAGTGCCAATGAGTGCCAATGAGTGCCAAGTGAGTGCCAATGAGTGCCAAGTGAGTGCCACATAGTGCCAAGTGAGTGCCACATAGTGCCAACTGAGTGCCACTTTTTTCAAGCCTTTTCTAGCCTCCCCTGAGCCTAGAATAGCCCTAATATGGGTGTCTACCCCTAGGTTATAAGGTATGAGGAATCGATTGGTGTATATTACAAGTTGCTAGGATGCTTCCCACTACTATGAGTTAGTCTTTTCTAACCCTTATACACTTACACATATACACACATACACTATGACACTTATACACACATACTATGACACTTATACACATATTCCACTATGACACTTATACACTTACATTTATAGACACTTACACTCACCCATAGACACTTACACTCACCAAAGACACTTACACTTACCCATAGACACTTGCGATTGGTGTATATTATAAGTTGCTAGGATTGTTTCCTACTATGAGTTAGCATTTTCTAACCTTTTCTAGCCTTTTCTACCCTACATCATAGAACAGGTTAATATTGATGTCTTCCCCTAGGTCTAATTGGAACACCAAGGGCTGTGATATTCCTCCGCGCAAAGACAGCCAAACCTGCCGCGTTCCCGCCGCCGCGTGCGCCCGCAGGCGCAATATTTCCGCGTTCCCGCCCGCCGCGTGCGCCCGCAGGCGCAATACTCCCGCACGAACGATAAATATTTCATAGTTGTGATATCAATGTAAACTATTCAAAGAATTTCTTTTCAAATATACTATGAGTCATACATTTTACTTCATACTTAAACATTTTTTATTAAAAACATATACTTTACATACCTTAAAGCAGTAAATCAGTAAATCAATAGAGGTGTTACCTAACACCATAGGGATTAAAACACTTTTTGTTTTACTGTTTTACTGCTTTAACTCACTGCTTTACTGCTTTAACTCACTGCTTTACTGCTTTAACTCATATACAATACATACCTTAAAGCAGTAAATCAGTAAATCAATAGAGGTGTTACCTAACACCAAAGGGATTAGTAGACTTTTGTTTTACTGCTTTACTGCTTTAACTCACTGCTTTACTGCTTTAACTCATATACAATACATACCTTAAAGCAGTAAATCAGTAAATCAATAAATTTACGTAACACAGGGATTAGTAGACTTTTGTTTTACTGCTTTACTGCTTTAACTCACTGCTTTACTGCTTTAACTCACTGCTTTACTGCTTTAACTCATATACAATACATACCTTAAAGCAGTAAATCAGTAAATCAATAGAGGTGTTACCTAACATCAAAGGGATTAGTATGCCTTTGTTTTACTGCTTTAACTCACTGCTTTACTGCTTTAACTCACTGCTTTACTGCTTTAACTCATATGTTTTACTGCTTTAACTCATATATTTTTAACATTACATACCTTAAAGCAGTAAATCAGTAAATCAATAGAGGGGTTACCTAACATCAAAGGGATTAGTATGCTTTTGTTTTACTGCTTTACTGCTTTAACTCACTGCTTTACTGCTTTAACTCACTGCTTTACTGCTTTAACTCACATATTTATTAACATTACATACCTTAAAGCAGTAAATCAGTAAATCAATAGAGGTGTTACCTAACACCAAAGGGATTAGTATGCTTTTGTTTTACTGTTTTACTGCTTTAACTCATATGTTTTACTGCTTTAACTCATATGTTTTACTGTTTTACTGCTTTAACTCATATGTTTTACTGCTTTAACTCATATGTTTTACTGCTTTAACTCATATGCTTTACTGCTTTAACTCATATATTTATTAACATTATGTTTTTTATTTTGTTTTAATACTTTTTATTTATTTTTATTATTATTTTTATTATTTTTTTTTATTTTTATTATTTTTATTTTTATTATTTTATTTTTATTTTTATTTTTATTATTTTTATTATTATACTTAGTGTTATTTTCTTCATGCCCATTGTTATTATTATTTAGCATACACACACACACACACACACACACACACACACACACACACACACACACACACACACACACACACACACACACACGCACACACACTTACACACATAACGTATAATTTATTAAAACATTTTATGTTTTAATTAAATACGTACATTTATATTACTCATTCAATTATAACTAAAATTATTTCAAAGTTTCTTAAAACTTCTATAATAATTCAATCATTATCTTTGAACAAAGAATTTATTATTAACTGTTAATACTTTTTGTTTATAAATTTTATAACTATCAAGTTTTAAAATAATTTTTACTAAAATTTTATGAAATTTTATTAAAAACATATATTTTACGTACCTTAAAGCAATAAATCAGTAAATCAGTAGGGCAAGCCCCTAGCACCCCTCTACACCAAGCTATGCCACGTTTTGTTCTAATGACTTACTGCTTTACATCATCTTTAGCCATGTAATAAGTATAAAAATAACAAAATAAGTTCTTCTCTGCTAACATAACATGTATTTTATTAAAATCATTCTAGGTTTTTATTTAAAAATAACAATTATTCACTTACATTTATATTATTCGCTCAATGTTAACTAAAAATATTTCAAAGTTTTTTAAATAATTTGGATTTTCTTTATTATTATTATTATTATCTATGTACAATGACAATCCAACACGAGAAAACACAACAACGCGCACTCCTTACAGATACGAAACTGACCTCGCTCTGTAAAATGTGTTGAAATAACTACTTTAGGCCTAAATTTAGGATAAGCCTTTTTGTACCCCGGGGCGATTTAGGCCTAATACCAGGTCAAAATATATTTCAAACTGACCTCTTTCTGAAAAATGTGGTGAAATAACTACGTTAGGCCTAAATTTAGGATAATCCTTTTTGTACCTGGGCTGATTTAAGCCTAATACCAGGTCAAAAGGTAATTCCAGTATAGACAAGAATCAATGTTATTATTTTTATAAATATATTTCAAACTGAAACATGCTGGATCGGTAAGATCCTTTAAGCAGGTAAGAAGGAAATGCTTTCCTTTCTTGTGATTGGATGGAGTAATCCTTATCTCTATATGACCTCGTATGTGATTGGTCGAGAATTATTTTATCGCTTTTTGGTTTTAAGGTATGTAAAAACATGTTTTTTCATATCCTGAGCCTTACCTGTGATTGGATGAAAATTAACTTAGTTCTTTAAACTTGTATTTGAGCAGGTGTGTTTTATTATCTTTTAGACCCAAACTCATTTTAAAATCATAGTCGTTTTAGCTGTTAAGCGGTGCACAAGTTATCTGATTTGTATTAAAAGTGTTTTATTTTTACTAAGTGTATATCATAGTGTTAGAAAAAGACTAACTCATAGTAGGAAGCATCCTAGCAACTTGTAATATACACCAATCGATTCCTCATACCTTATAACCTAGGGGTAGACACCCATATTAGGGCTATTCTAGGCTCAGGGGAGGCTAGAAAAAAGTGGCACTCAGTTGGCACTATGTGGCACTCAGTTGGCACTATGTGGCACTCACTTGGCACTCATTGGCACTCATTGGCACTCACTTGGCACTCACCTGGCACTCATCTAATACTCATAGAACACTAATAGAACATCCTAGATACTCCTTACGGTGATTGGGAACCATCAAAATATACTGAATCATCAAATGTATGAACCCTCAATAAATCTGAGTCAACAAAGATGAACCGACAAAGATGACGTCATCAAAGATGAATCATCAATAATGCTGAACCTTCAAAGATGGCATCATCAAAGTTGAGCCATCAAAGATGAACCATCAAGATAGGTGTCATCAAAGATGTGTAAGTGCGTATAAGTGTCATAGTGTGTATGTATGTGAGTGTGTGTGTGTGTGTGTGTGTGTGTGTCTATATCATGTAATCATCAATATAAGTGTGTATAAGTGTAAATGTAAGTGTCTATGGGTAAATGTAAGTGTCTATGGGTGAGTGTAAGTGTGTATAAGTGTCATAGTGAATGTGTGTATAAGTGTCATAGTGTAAGTGTCTATGGGT
>JABUQX010143879.1:17500-28046 GCA_015478945.1 Trachelipus rathkii
GAGGAGCTAGGACGGAGGACGGAGACATAGGACAGAGGACAGAGGACAGAGGACAGAGGACAGAGGACAGAGGACAGAGGACAGAGGACAGAGGACAGAGGACAGAGGACAGAGGACAGAGGACAGAGGACAGAGGACAGAGGACAGAGGACAGAGGACAGAGGACAGAGGACAGAGGACAGAGGACAGAGGACAGAGGACAGAGGACAGAGGACAGAGGACAGAGGACAGAGGACAGAGGACAGAGGACAGAGGACCGAGGACCGAGGACGGAGGACAGAGGACAGAGGACAGAGGACAGAGGACAGAGGACAGAGGACAGAGGACAGAGGACGGAGGACAGAGGACAGAGGACAGAGGACAGAGGACAGAGGACAGAGGACAGTAGTTGCTGTGTTTATGGTTATTTTTGCGGTGGGTATATAGTAAACCATATATCTATAATCGATATATTTAAAAATTTGAAAATGTCCTCGATTTTATTGATTAAAATATATCGTGTTTACATATATAATCATCATCATCATCATCATCATCATCATCATCATCATCATCATCATCATCATCATCTTCATTTTCCCAAAATTGGGTTTGAAGTGCTCAGCGTACACCGGAGAAAGAAAAGTAGTAGAAAAACATGACGTAGTTAGAAAAGAAAGCCACCTACTGTCCTCTCCATGCCCTTATATGGAACAGAGGACGGAGGACTGAGGACGGAGAACAGAGGACAGAGGACAGAGGACAGAGGACAGAGGACAGAGGACAGAGGACAGAGGACAGAGGACAGAGGACAGAGGACAGAGGACAGAGGACAGAGGACAGAGGACAGAGGACAGAGGACAGAGGACAGAGGACAGAGGACAGAGGACAGAGGACAGAGGACAGAGGACAGAGGACAGAGGACAGAGGACTGAGGACGGAGGACAGAGGACAGAGGACAGAGGACAGAGGACAGAGGACAGAGGACAGAGGACAGAGGACAGAGGAGAAAGAATACCAGTGTAGCTTTCCTTAAAGAAGCCAAACTGACTATCCGAAGTAAGGTTAGAAGATTTAGGAAATTTCCAATCTTTCTGTTAAGAATAGATTTGAAAATTTTAAATAGGAAGGTCAAGTTGTTAGCATAGACGAAACAGTTTACCAGGCAAGTTCCAAGCTGGGAATCACAAGATTTGAGGACCAAAGGAAGGATGCCGTCAAGGCATACTCTTTAATATAATTAGAAGAAATCACAATTATAAGCATAAATGGGTAAGAGTAAGGTGGTGAACTAGGAAAAGCTCAGGAAACACAAAAAGTGGAATTAGAGGCAAAGACATGAGGTAAGAGTTCAGTTTCAGCAGAAAGTAAGAACAGGAGTGGTGAGGCCAGTAGAAGCAAGAGGAGAAAAGAGGAAAGTAAAAGTTTTCATATTTTGCAAAAATCCAGAAGAGCGTGAGAAAAAGTAACTAAAAAATTGCAGCATTTTCTTCGGGAGAAAAAGAGTATGTAGTGTCGCTGACAATAGATTTTGATCAATTCCGGAAGAAAGCTTAAAAAGCTTAGGTTTTTTGTGTTTGAAGTATACGACTGTAAACCAAGTGATCTTTCCAACAGATGTACTAATCGTTTGAAGATAATTTAGCAGCACAGAACTGCAAAAAAGAAAAAAATGTTTCTTCTCTGCAGGCGAGGGTCTTTAGAGAAAGACTATAAAATCTAAAAAAGGTATACTAGTAGAACAAAGTTGATCACAAAACTCTATTTAACATTGTAAGGATATATATATATATATATATATATATATATATATATATATATATATATACATATATATATATATATATATATATATATATATATATATATATATCTTCTTATATATACTTATATATATATATATATTTGTAAATATATATATATATATATATATATATATATATAAATATATATATATATATATATAGTCCTCCATATATATTTCTCTGGAGTTCTCTGATTACTTTATTTTAATTACCCTCAAATGTAGCAGGCGTAAATTAGTGCAGTGTTTACGCCAAAATTTTAGCAAAAACTTTTGATTTGTTTTCTTTCTGTTAATTTTGTTTCAAACTTTGTATCTCCTTAAAAGTTTGCATCGTTTTAAAGAGATTTTCACCGTTATTAAAAAGGAGGAATTATATATTTATATATATATATATATATATATATATATTTTAATAATTATATATATATATATATATATATATATATATATATATATATATATATATATATATATATATATATATATATATATATATATATATATATATATATATATATATACTCTTCTTTACTGCTATATATATTTATAAAGAAGTGAGGAAAATGAAAGGAAGAGTTATATAAACTTCATCAAACAAGACGTGAAATAGTGAAATAGCTTTTAAGATGTTGTGTGGAATACCAACTATAGTGGATGCTTTACACAACATTTCTATAAGGAAGATGCTCAATATCCTCCTCAACAATTAGTTAGGGAAATGTTCCAAAGTTGATATTCAGGTTGGAAGATTCAATATCATGTTCTAGTTTCAGTTTCAGCAGGCAAGCAAATGGAGATGAGTTTGCAATGAGACTAAAAATATAGCTGTGTATCAGTCTGCATATGCCCTTTCACATGACTAGTATGGCAACAAGGTGAGGGGAAAGACGGGCGGTATTATCAGTCTTGACTAGGGTTGGGAAAGGAAAAAAACAAGCTCGTTTTTCCGAAATGTTTTTTTCACGAAAAAAACAGCCTGAAAAACAAGTAAAAATTTGTTTTTTCATTTTTCTCAATTATTGTGGAATTTACATGATTGAACAATTATATTATAAGTTTTAACAAATATGCTCTAATTTGGGACATTTTTGGTTCCAATTTCCTACAAGGTGGAAGCCCTGAGTTTGTGTTCAAAATTTTTATGGGTTTTCTATATTTTTATTATATATTCTGAATTTTGATATTCTTAATATTTTGTTTGTGGCTTCATTAATGTTTTCTTACTCTGTTTTAGCTTTCAGTAACATTTTTATCATAATTATTGTATCAGAATTTAGAAATGCCATGTGCAAAAAGTCGTGTGACTTACTTTTCAAGGAAATAAAAGGTAAATTAAATTAAATTAATTAAATGTGGGCTGATCACGCTGATGAGCCCAATGATAAGCTTGATAGTGGTCACAGCACAGTAGTCGGTACTCAGTAGTGACTGGGGTCTGGGGAGTGGGACTAGTTGATTAGAAATCAAAAGTTGATATGCCAAAGCCAAATATTTAATTTAGTCATCCACTCATCCTCTTTCATTTACAGTCTTGGTATATTTTTAATTTCAATATTTTTATTATTTCATTTGCATCCCTTAAGTCACTTTTGAGTTTTGTCATTCAGACTCATTCTATATAAATATAATATACATTAATGTTTAAAAGCAAATTATAAATATGATTATATGATACAAATGTAAAATACATAGTAAAATTAGTAAGTAGAAGCCTACAAACAGCAGTCTGCAGGCTACAACCTACAGTAAATTGTAATGAAAACAATTGTTAAAATACTAAGAGAAGGTAGTTCTGCTATTTTTCATAAATCATAATGGAATATTTGTTTTAATTTCAAGTATCCTCATATTTGAAAAATGAAAATACTCAAATGAAATATTATATTAGCCCCCTCTTTATATTTTTAAAAAAAAAATTTAATGAAAAAAAGAAAAAAACTGGAAAAAACGAAAAAAACATGAAAAAACTTTTTTCTGAAAAAAACACGATTTGAAAAAAATTTTTTTCCCAACCCTAGTCTTGACTAATCTACTCAAGAATCTCCAAACTCGTGTAACTCTGTAGCTAACTTTCGACCTTACATTAAAGTTTTTATGTTCGTACAGTATTTCATACTACAAAATACAAGAACCAACCACACAATATTCACCTACATACTCTTCTTGTTTTAAGGGAAGTTAGAGCCTTAACTCACTAAGTAATTCTTCAGTTTATAGCATTTATATAATGTATAACGGAGTTTCATCTAATTTGAGGCCTTGATACTTAAATTGATTTCCACATTTTGATTATATATATATATATATATATATATATATTTTTATATATATATATATATATATATATATATATATATATATATATATATATATATATATATATATATATATATATATATATATATATATATATATATATATGGTCAGCCTCCAGAAAGCAACATGCACGTAACAAAAAAACCATAACAGGTACAGGAAAATAAATAAAATTTTATTAATCAGGAGACATTTTTATCCATGAAATTAAAAAATAAATAAATAAAAATAACGCTTTTGACAAATTTAAAATAGTTAAAAATATTGGAAATCTTGTATGATATTACCGTTTTCTGAGAATTTGAAGAAATCGCGTACTGCAAGTGAGCAGGCAAAGGTTGCCAAATGTTGAATTTTTTTCTTTTTTAACTAAAGCAAATCCCACGGGTAAACAAGAACGATAGCAAGAGTCGGGGTTTCTCGGCCTACCGGGGACGACGTGGGGTCCCCCTCTGTCCCTCGTCGGCAGACCCCCTTAAAGGATATAAAGAAAAATAATAATTTTCTCCAAAGCGTAAACTTAAAATACTATTTGGCAACTTTTGCCTCGGGAAGTAATGTACGGATTCAAGGTCATTCACACCGTAAGCTTGCTCGATCTAAGATTATAATAGTATATAAGGTGGTATTAATAAATATTAGAATAAAATAATTTTTTTTTTTAAGTTTCATCGATGAAATTGCTTGCTAAAATCAAAAATGTTATTTTTTTCCTGTAGCTGTTATAATTTTTAGTTACATGCATGAGGCTTTAGACTAACAACATATCTATATATATATATATATATATATATATATATATATATATATATATATATATATATATATATATATATATATATATATATATATATATATATATATATATATATATATATAACTCATATATATATATATATATATATATATATATATATATATATATATATATATATATATATATATATATATATATATATATATATATATATATATATATATATATATATATATATATATTTATTATTTTTTATTTTTTTTATATACCAATATATTATATATATATATATATATATATATATATATATATATATATATATATATATATATATATATGACATTCGGTAGGATCTTTCTCTTGTAAATTGTTTGTGGGAAAAAAGATAAAAATTTGTTTTTTTTTCCATTTTTTCTGTGCTGTATATTATTATCGAGCAAGAATCTAGAAACGCTCATGGTGCCAGATGCGTGTTTTTCTTTTTTTTCAAATAATGCAGTGAAATAAATTATAATATAAAAATAAATTGCATTAAGTGAGGTTGTGATACGTTAAGTAAGGTTATGTTTAGTTTACGTTACGTTGGTTTACATAGATTTAAACTATTTTATTTAATTAGCTTCTTCGTATTACAACCGTTTGAAGTGACTGTCAACTTTATCTTTATGCTTATTGGTTAAAAAAAAGGTAAAGGTTTACATTCTGGCCGCGCCAAGTTCTCGATATCGATATATATCGATATATATATGGATAGATATCGATATATATCGATATATATATACATATATGGTGATCGTTTACATTAGATATATATATATATATATATATATATATATATATATATATATATATATATATATATATATATATATATAATATATATATATATATATATATATATATATATATATATATATATATATAGTTAATCTGTATCTACCTAACAAACTTAACCTAATGGATTATGAAAGCCCCCAACTAGGAAATAACCTAATGCATTATGACAACTAGGCTCTAACCTAATGGATTATGAAGCCCCAACTGGATATTAACCTAATGCATACAGTTTTTCAGTAATCCCAATTATAATAACATAATTTTACGATACTGAAATATCCTGGGTGAAGAAGTACATAATAAGCAATGCATCGGCATAACTTAAGCGTACATTATAAAACCAATAATTTACTGGTGAAACGGTATATTTAACACTGCATGTATGAAGATTACATTTGAACATAAATTTATTATTATATTTAATAATATCACAATTGCTATTGCACTTGTTGCATTTAAATTACTCTAATATCAAATTAAAATGTTGTAAAAACGCAAACAATGAGTAATCTTCAGAGAAAATTCAATTGTGACCCGTCGCAAGAAGAAAGCTACTTTACAACTGACTAAAATAAAATACGATCATAATCGGAATCGCAGTAATAATAATAATCATGTCGTTTGATTTATTATATCGATATTTGACTTAAAAAAAAATTCGGACTCTGAAAAAAAAAATCGCGCGGCCAAGATCTACACCTTATAAAAAAAAAAAAAAATACATTCTAAAGTGGGAAAAATACAATTTTTTTAATAAAAATACCATTTCGGTGAAAGATCACACACAAATAAAAATATATATATATATATATATATATATATATATATATATATATATATATATATATATATATATATATATATATATATATATATATATATATATTTATAGATTTATATATAATATATATATATATATATATATATATATATATATATATATATATATGAGCTTAAAATATTAACTTTTATATTTAAAAAACATTAAATCTACCACAAACACTTAGATTAATTATAAAGCGATCTTGGATTTATATTCTTGTTAATCTCATAAGACCTCTTTGAATAATATATTCATTCAATCACAATGAATATAAATCGCTCGCATTAAATATATATATATATATATATATATATATATATATATATATATATATATATATATATATATATATATATATATATATATATATATATATATATATATGTAAACAACAATATATATATATATATATATAAATATATATATATCAATGTATTGTCCACAATACCCGGTGCATTTGTGGTTTCAAATCATTTTATGACTTAACAATATTGGCTTTGTTCTAGAACGTCAAAGAGTCATTCTGAATTTGAATTTGCTCAGCATTGAAACTAAATGTAAAATCTCGGAAGAAATAATTTGAGTTTTGAAAAATATGTTATAGAGTCAAGATATTAATTCTGGAAATGAAAGATGGTGGGGCCAAAATTTAAACACTAGTTCTTAAAACTTTTAGACGATAAAAAAAAGCATTGGAGAAGTCATGCGTGATCGAAGTTAGTTTCTTTCCTTTTTATTCGTGTTCAAATAGCTTGCATTAATTCTGAAAAGCAGCCTTTGACTTTTCTCAAATAAAGAAATAGCTTTGATAAACCAATGTTCGAAAGTAGAAAAACGACATCGACATTGTTTGTTTAGTACATGGTGGCAATCTTGTATTTAACTCAACCTAATCCATTTCTTGGTCTAATACGCGAATTATGATTTCTCTTGAATTGTTATAGATATACTCTATTTGCGATGCTTTCAATCGAATCTAGTGTCATGTTAGTTCTTGTTCTCCCAACCTTAGGTTTGTCACTGACATCGATCTGCCTCTGTGATAGTTGTGTAGGAAGGATGTCTCTCAATCATCATATTTGTATCGGATTTTCTTTCTTTTTTTTATGACAGCACTGTTCAATGTTTTTTATTTTTAAAAAATTGCAGGGGCAAGTCTGATTAATGCAAGATAGGTTGGCCGTGCACATCAATTATCCGCACCAGATTGAGTGAAACAACTCTATATTTCAATGAGCACCGCGATGGGACACACCGCACACCTAATCGCACACGGTATTTCGGCTAACTTTAATACAAACTGATTCACAGAATCAACTAAATTCATTTGGTTATCTTAAAAAAGAATATTTAATTAATAATTACACTGGCCAACAAAGATTTTGCGGCAAAACATTTGAAGGTAATTTTATAGGTAACTTGTTGCCCTGATTCCGAATATGACCTCCGTTTTCCTAGATTGGCTCTAGTTTTTGAGATACAGGGTGGTCACAAAAATACATTAATAACAACAATTTATGTAAGGTTGTAACGTAATTCACAAAAAAAAAAAAACACGAAAGATATATAACAAATTGTTAATGAGTAAGTACATAAAATGCTAATAGGTCAAAACATTCAATTCAGTACAATGAAATCACAATTAATGCATTACAAATCGCTGTTTATATGATTGTCTTCTGTGTGCAGAATGTGGACAATCACGTTGAAGGCTCCAACAACAGTCTGCCATCATGTGTGTATCCCATCTTCCTTGGTATCTTTCTTCCATCACCTTGATATCTTGATGGAACCTCTCCCCTTGTTCCTCACTATAACATCCTAGATTATCCGGAAACCGATCTAGGTGACTATGTAGAAAGTGAACTTTTATGCTCATATTAGCATTCAAATTTTTGAAGTCTGAAAGCATTTTCTGTACGAGTTCTACATAGTTGGCAGATTTATGGTTGCCCAAAAAGTTCTGAACAACCAAGACAAAACTTTTCCAGGCAGATGCTTCAATATCAGTCATGGAATTTATGAAATTGTCATCCTTGATGATTTGGCGAATTTGAGGGCCGCTAAAGATTCCAGCTTTGAGTTTCTCCATACTCAACCCTGGAAAAAATCTGCAAATAAATTTGAAACATTCACCATCTTTGTCTAGGGCCCTAACAAATTGCTTCATCAGTCCTAGTTTGATGTGGAGTGGTGGGAAAATAATTTTTCCCCTGTCAACCAGTGGTTCGTTAATGATATTTGATGCACCTACAGTCATATTTTCCCAGTGGTCTTCTTTAGCCCTACTATCCCACAAGCATATGAAACAAGGGTACTTAGTATATCCGCTTTGCTGCCTAAAGTAAGATGTTGACCATCTTCAAATCCATATAGACCAATGGTGTTCATTATATCTAAGCTTCTGCAAAGATCATTCCTTATATTTTCTTATTCCTCTTTCAGTTTTGTTGGTGACCTATTGGAATCCGATGCATAACTATTGTCATTGTCCAATAAAAACACTTCAAGCTTCTCGTTGAACTATCCATAAACAATCGCCAATCTTCTGGTCGGTATTTAGTTAACCCCATTTGGAGCAGGAGTCCAGGGATGTTCCTACAGTATGCTAGGTCTTCTTCTTCAATGAAATATGGAAGAAGTACTACCTCTCTTGCCCGAAAAGTTATTTTACATTCGGCCTTGAGACAGTTCTTTTCACTTAGTCTAGATGCTAAAAGCTCAGAATCTTGCTTGGAGAGACTTAACTCTCGTACTAAATCATTGATCTCTTCCTGGGAGAACTGTTGCTGTGTAGAAGTACTTTCTTCATATTCACAACCACTATCTGCACGTGTGCACACCAAATCCTGGATATCTTCTTCATCAGACAATGCTAGGTCTGGGGGTGTAGTGAACACTGGGATGGGGACATCGTCGGAGTGTGGTACAGGTCGCCTTGCTGATTCCAAATCCGGATACTCAAATTTACGTTTCTTGTAACGATTGTTACCTTTCACATTAACCAAACAAAAATAACAGTCACTGTGGTGATTCTTTGGCTCCCGCCATACCATAGGCACACCAAATTTTAAACCTTTTCTTCGTCCATTTTTCCACTGACGTAGATTTTCGACACACGTTTTACAGACCATATGGGGAGCCCAAGACTTATCTTGGTCTCCGAGTTTCATTCCAAAGTATACCAGATATGCTTGCTTCACAAAGTTAGTAATATTTCTTCTTTGGTTCTCCTGGCAATATTCACCACAGATGTAGCAGAATACATTGGGGTTATTCAAACAGGCTCTTCGTGAAGTACTCATAGTGTTCTGAAAATAGAAAAAAAAGTATATATAAAGGTAAGCCCCTTAAAAAGAAATAAAACGATATTACTGTAAAATATGCATTAAAAAAGATATTTGTATAAGAGTAAATCTGGAACACCCTGTATCTCAAGAACTAGAGCCAATCTTGGAAAACTAATGTCATTTCCGAAATCAGCACACCCGATATACTATAAATTCGATAAAATATCCTTGGCAGCAAAAAAAAAATTTTTTTTTGTTGGCCAGTGAATTATCAACATATGGCACAATAACTCTATTACTCTCTGCATGTGATTGTGCACATTTTTCAGTCCACTCTCATACATATATATATATATATATATATATATATATATATATATATATATATATATATATATATATATATATATATATATATATATTTTTATATATATATATATATATATATATATATATATATATATACATAATATATAAACAATAATATTTATGTATAATAATATATATTTACAAATATATATATATATATAATATATATATATTTAATAGCAACAATAATATATATAGATCTTTAATATAACAACTATATTGTTCACTTGTCATAGCAAAAGACTTCACCTAAAATGGTTCAAAAATGTTAAATATATGTATATATGGTACTATTATTATTATTATTGTTATTGTGTGTGTGTGTGTGTGTATTATTATTGGTATTATTATTATTATTATTATTATTG
>JABUQX010143881.1:0-7500 GCA_015478945.1 Trachelipus rathkii
CGATGCTTCGTTCATTGAATTTGGGTGTTTAACGTTTCGCATTTATCGTGAGCAACTTTCAGTTTCGTGCGCCATCTACATTTTTATTATTCTTCTACTTAGTATTTATTTGCCAGCCTATTGTTGTGTTTGGGCTTTTACTTTTACACACACACACACACACACACACACACATTCACTATGACATTCTTACACATTCACTATGACACTTACATTTACCCATAGACACCATTTTGCACTTATACACACGCGGACACACTTATACACACATTCACTATGACACTTATACACACATTCACTATGACACGTATCACCATAGACACTTACATTTACACTTACACACACACACACCTCACACACAGTTGCTTACTCACTGAATTGCCACCTGGATTGCCACTCACACAGATTGCCCTTTCACCACAGATTTGCCCACACTCCACACAGTTACTTTTTCACACAGATTTACCACTGGTTACCATGAACTTTTGTTACACTTACCACTACAGTTACCCTCCACCTGCCATAGGTTACCACACACATAGTTTGCTTGCTCACACTTTGCCACTCACACTGATTTCCACTCACAGTTACCTGCAGTTGCCACACGCAGTTGCTTGCTCACACAGATTGCCGCCACTGAATTTACTTACTCACACAGATTACTCAGATTTACAGTTACCACTCCATTTTACTATTCTATAGTATTAGCTTTATTATTTTCATTCCTATCTTTCATTCATTAACTCTAAATTATTTAAAAGTTTCTCAAACTTCCTAACACAATCAGTGTTACTATCTTTAGTCAAAATTTTTGATAACTATTAACTCTGTTTTATAAGATTTATAACCTCTAATTTTTAGTAACTTTATAATTTTAAATTTTATTAAATACTTCTATATTTTACAGTATAGCCAAACAGTAGATCAGTCAAATCAGTGGGATCGGCCTAACCTTGACCCTCTGAAGCTTATGCCACGTTTGTTCATTATTATATTCACTTGCTTTCTCTTTCTAAATGCCATATTGCCCCAGAATAGAGATAGGCGTATGCCTTCATTCTATTCTGCTCCATTTAAGTCTTTTCCAATACAAAAATAACAATTAATTCTTTATCTTGTTCAATTCAGTGTATTAAACTAAATATTTCCAGAGAGGTTTTTAATAATTAGGTTTTCTTTTCTTCAGTATTAATTATTAACTATGTACAGTTAGAGTCATCCCAGACAAGAAGTGGAAATTTGTACATATCTTACGGTGCGAGGAGCTGACCTCTGTAAAGTGTGTTGAATAATCTTTTTATAGGCCTAGTTTGGGATGATCTTTTTGTGGCCGGTACGTTGGGCATTTATTAGTTCAACAAATCTCTTTCTAGCATGTTTACCGAAATGCCGGTGAAAATAACTAAATTAAGGCTAATTGAGCTAAATTGGGTTCAAAGCTTTGTCCATCTATTGATTAAAGCTAATATAGATTAAAGATGTTCCAGTGATACAGACTTGAGAAGATCATTGTTGTATTATTGTTTTATAAATATAAACTCAAACTGTGAAGTGTCACTGGATGTTGAATCTTTGAGAGCAGAGCCAGAAGAATGTTACCTGCCGCGTTGGTCGGGTAATCTTATCCCATATGACCTCAAACATGATTGGTCAGAATTGTTTATGTCTTTTGAAGTCTTTGTTCCAACTTCAAACTTACGTTGAGCAATTGTGTTTTGTTATCTTTTAGACTAGCTCATTTAAAGATCGCAATTCATTTAGCTGGCGGTGCACAAGTTATCTGATTTGTATTAAGTGTTTTATTTTTACTAAGTTTATATCATATTTATAATAAATACTTATTGAGGAATATATTGTTTTACCGCTGGGTCGATCGACGTTGTTCTGGGTTGGTCTCCGCTGAAAGGAGAAGCGCTTCTCTCTGCGGCCGTTGCGGGGTCGGCATGAACCTGACGTAATGTACATAGATACTTGAAAATATATTTCTTTATGATGCAGTGTAGCTTTCATTTACATCATTTAGCATTTTTCAAAATATACGT
This sequence comes from Trachelipus rathkii, assembly GCA_015478945.1. NCBI lineage: Eukaryota > Metazoa > Arthropoda > Malacostraca > Isopoda > Trachelipodidae > Trachelipus > Trachelipus rathkii. The sequence continues at coordinate 2,043 of JABUQX010143881.1, forward strand.
TTCTATATTATGAATTAGTTTCATTTATTTCTTATGATGTTTTCCCAATTTATTTCATAAAAACCATTTCCACTAGTAAAGTTCTTAGCTTTCCATTTGGTTTTTGAAAAGAACATTTTATTTATTAAGAAAAGCAGTTTGTTTTTCATTGTATCTAAAGTTATAATTCCTTGGAAATAGAACAGTACTAACTCAAACATGTTCATGTTCTCTTTGTGGTATGCCTTTGGATCTTACTATTTTCAGGGAATGTAAAACAGTTTTCGTACCTTAAGAGATTCTACGACCGTGGAGTTAATGTGCAAGTTGCCATCCGTTCTCCTTTCAAGGTAGTGCTACGGTTTTAAATATTCTCTATGTATAGAGTTATGAAAAGATTGTTTAATCTAAAACATTGACCCAAATTACTATATTAGTAATTAAAATACGTAAACCATTGTACGCTTGCGTATCAAACCTGCCGGCTGACCAATATTTTCTCTTTTTATGGGTTCCAGTATTGGTATGTATCATTATACTTTAAGTACATCGATATGTGGGTTCTAACCACTACTCTTTATATCGAATATTGCCGTTTATGACGACCATCAGAAGTCATGCGCGGTTTGTAATAAACACTATGACCTGCCGGACTTTTTCATATCAAGCTAATGTAACTGGGCAGCCCTGCAAGGTTTATTAAAGTACCGCCCTATTCCTTTACGCTCATGCCACTTTCTTTACATTCAGATGATTACCAAATGTTTCAAGTTTGCTAAGCCTTACTCACCCGACGAACATGTATTTACACGACTATCGTTTATTTGGATCTTGCTTTGGCATGTACGTTTTCCTTCACGTGATCCTATAGTGGTGGTTAATTATTATTACAGGTAGAAATTAATAATTATTCCTCAATGAAAAATATTTATTATAAAATACTTGATGCTTCGCCAGTAAAATAATTTTAATACAAATCAGATAACTTGTGCACCGCTCAACAGCTAAAATGACTATGATTTTCAAAAATGGTTGAGTTAAAGGGTATTAAACCACGCACCGCCAAGGCCCTGATTTAAAAGGCGCAGGGTGAGTACCAAAGGGCGATGAGTATTCTCGACCAATCACACGGGGTCGCCGCAGAGATGGGATTTTTCCGACCAATCACAAGTAAGAGGCTTTGTTTCACATTGCCGCACCGCTCGAGGATCTTTTTCGATCCGCATGTTTCGTTGAAATATATTTACTTAAAATAACTCCGTAATAACAATGATTACCGTATACTGGGCCACCTTTTCCGATAATGGTATTATAAAACCAAATCCAGCATGGGTTAAAACATCCAATTTGAGAAAGACTCGTTGAGCCCTAACATCGTTATTGCTTACATTTACAGAAAAGGGTCAGTTTGAAATATTTTGGTGGTGACCTGGAATTGGGCTAAATCGCTTGAATACAAGGAATTATCTAAATTTGAATTTCTAGTAGTTGGCTAACTTTTATTTTACAGAGAGGTCAGTTTCGTGCTCTGTCAGGAGTAGGGTTGTTGTATTTCTCTGATGGATTGTCATTAGTGCGGGTAGCCGTAATAATAAAAAGAAAAGTCAGAATTATTTAAAGCTTTGAAATATTTACGTTAACATCGAACGAATAATATAAATGTAAGTGGATAATTGTTATATTTTTAAAAAAGAACTTAGAAAGATTTTAATAAAAATACATATTAGCAGAGAAGAACTTATTTTATTATTTTTATACTCTTACATGGCTAAAGATGATGTAAAAGCAGTAAATTCAAATGAACAAAACGGCATAACTTAGTTGTAGAGGGGTGCAGGGCTATGCCACTGAATTTGCAGTTTAATGCTTTGGGTACGCCAAACCCTGTCTCTTTTAATAAAATTTCATAAAATTTTAGTAAGTTATTTTAAAACTTGATAGTTATAAAATCTCAAACAAAAGTATTAACAGTTGTAAAAAATTCTTTGTTCAAAGACAATTGATTTATTATGAAGTTTAAGAAACTTTGGAAACCTGTTTTGGATATTGGATGATGGCTCCACTTAAAACAGTGTTTGGGTAAACATAAAATGTTTTAATAAATTATACGTTATATGTGTAAAAAGTGAGGTGGCTAGCATTGTGTGTTGGGTTTGGCCAGTGTGTGTAAGTAAAATCTGCAGAAGTGTAAATGAAATCTGTGTGTGCAAGTAAATCTGGGTGTGTGAGTGTAAGTTAAATCTGTGTGTGTAAGTAGATCTGTGTGTGAGTGTAAGTAAGATCTCTGGCTGAGTGTAAGTAAATCTGCGTGACAGCAGTTGTCACAACTATTGAGTGTAAAGTAAATCATGTGAGTGCAGGCGTGCATCTATGTGTGGTGCAATATTAAATCTGTGTGAGTGTAAGCATAAATCCGTGTGTGGTAAATCTCTGTGTGTGAGTGCCGAAGTAATCTGTGTGCAGTGTGTGTGTGTGATATATGTCAGAAGTACTAATCATAGTGCTCAGCGGGTAAATCTGTGCTGATGTAAGTAAATCCTGTGTGTGAGTGTAAAATGATCACAATGTGGTGTAAAGTAATCTATGCCAATGTTGATTAAAGCAAATCTATTAATATTGGGGTGAAGTAAATCTGTAATGTAGTAAATCCCATGTCAGTGAGTGCTTGATAAATCTGTGTGTGGGATGTGTATGTTATTGTGGCAGAGTGTAGTAGCAGTATACATGGGTAAATGCAAAGTGTATCATGACAGATATTGTGTATATTGTGTATAGTGAAAATATGATGCTACTCCAGTGTAAAGTGTCCGCATGTGTATAAATTGTAAATCATGGTATCACATGGGTAAATGTAAAAAGTGTGCATGGTGAAGATATATAAGTGTGTAGTGAATATATTGTATAGAGTATAGTGTGTGAAATATATTATGTGTGTGTCAGCCATGGCTGTAATGTGTGGCCGAACACAGTAACAATAGGCATGAAGTAAATAACACTAAGTATAATAATAAGTAAAAACAATAAAATAGCAAAAATAATAAAAAATAATATGAAATAAATAAAAATATGTAAGAGTAATAAGAAATGATAAGGCTTTAGAGTAAAAAAACATAATATTAATAAATATGAGGTTTAAAGCAGTAAAACACTTGCAGGGTTTAAAGCAGTAAAACTGCGGAGTTAAAGCATTAGCACCACTAGGGTTAAAACAGTAAAACGTCAGTTAGCTTGGTAAGAAACAGTTAAACTTATAAACATACTATTCCACCTTGGTGTGGTCACCTCTTAGTTTACACTGAATTTACTTTAGGTATGCCAATATTAACATAAATATATAGGGTTTAAAAACATTAAAACATAGAGTTTAAAAGCATTAAAAAAGTAGTTAAACATTAAAATGGTAAACAAAAACATACTAACCCCTTGTTGCTATGTAACACCTCTATTTTACAGATTTACTTTCTGCTTTAAATATATATATTTAATAATAAATATGTGAGTTAAGCAGTAAAACATATGAGTTTAAAACAGTAAAGAGCATAGGTTGTAAAACTTAGTGAGAAGCAGTAAAACAAATATACTAACCCTTGTTGCTATGTAACACCTCTATTGATTTACTTTCGTTTTTCTTTAAGCATAAAGCCACAATGGCTATCTGTAGAGTTAAGCGAAGTAACATATATGGGTTAAAAACGGTAAAAACTTACATTGATTTAAAGCAGTAAACATATATATATAAGGTTAAAAGCAGTAAAGCAGTAACAAAAGCATACTAATATAGGTCATTTGAGTAACACCTCTATTGATTACGTTTACCACTTTAGAATATCACAATGTTAATGTTTTTAATAATTTCTTTAACTGGAGTAAGAAATAAAATGATTTTATCAGACAGATTTCGTTTTGCAGTAACGATTTTCAATGTGCAATTACCAATTAAAAATGTTAGTAAGTATAAAGATGTATACCATAATGAGTTACAGTTTAGGTTCGCGAAAATGTTTATAATAAAAATGTTTAAGTATAAGTAAAAATGAATGACTCATAGTATATGTTTGAAATTCTTTGAAATGTTTAAGTATGAAATAAAAATGAATGACTCATATTTATATATTTTTCATTTCAGCTGGGTATCTTAACGCAATTTTGCAGTGGCAGGCTGGTACGGGAAATGCTTACAAGACGCAGACAGGTACGCAGGGATATGGCGCCTGCAGGCGCGCACGCAGCAGGCGGGGGAAGCAGCGGGACGCACCTTTTACGGGGATCACAGGGTCATGGAGCACCTTCACTGCGATCTGGGGATGCACTTTGCCGCCTGATGGACAGCTTACATCTAAGTGTAGAACAAAAGATGAGTCATAAAAATGAATCATCTAGCAGGTGACCACTCAAAGGGTGAAACGTCATCAAAGATGGGTCATCAAAGATGAACAACCTTCAAAGTTGAGCATGCTGAGGCATTTATGCTGGGGTATCAAAGTTGAGGCATCAAAATATCAAGTGTGTGAGTGTGTGTGTATAAGTGTATGTGTGTGTGTGTAAGTGTAAGTGTCTATGTATATGGGCTAATTGTAGGAGTATATGGAGAGTGTAAGTGCTTATAGGTGTGTGTGTATAAGTGTTATAGTGAATGTAGTGTAGCAAGTGTCATGGTACATGCTCTGTGTCAAGTGATACAGTGTTGTAAAGTGGCATAGTTAGTATCCCAAGAATTTAGATTAATATAATAATGGCGCAGTGTCTATGAGGTGTTATATCTGTGGTATCTGTGTCAGTGTGTGTGCGTATTGACAAGTGTGACAGCATTGGTAGTGTATTTGTGTGTGGCGATGTTATTATAAGTAATATATTCTGGGCTATAAAGTGATGGCCGAAAAATACCTTTCTTAGTGAGGCTTGTCCAGCAGCTTCATATCTACCAGTCTGGTTCCTCCTTCCCTTATAACCCTAGGGGGTATGCACCGCATTAGGAATATTCGGCTCGGGGGAGGCTAGAAAATGGCCGCAGTACTCTCGTTTGACTATATTATTTTTGGATGGCTTTATCAATGGCTCGTTATCACTTGGCGCTGTTGGCACCTCACTTAGCACCACTTTGGCACTCATCTAATACTCATAGAATTGCTATATGGAGACATCCACTAATTGCTGCTTTACGGTGGTGAGACCATCAAGAGTTGAACCATCAATAAATCTGAATCATCAAAGATGAATCATCAATATAGATGTCAACAAAGATGACGTCATCAAAGTTGAACCATAAAGTTGAGCCAATAAAGTTGTGATTCACAGTGCATTAAATATAGGTATGGGTGAAGGTTGGGTGGAACTCTGGGTCTTGGGTGTAGGTGGCTGGGTGGGCTTGGTGTAGGTGTGTTGTAGGCTAGGTGTTGAGGCTAGGTTGGAGGCTAAGGTAGTGTAGTGAAAGGCTAGATGAAGGCTGGATTGGAATCTAGGTGCCAGGGTGTAGGCTAGG
>JABUQX010143881.1:22500-36293 GCA_015478945.1 Trachelipus rathkii
AACCAACATATATATATATATATATATATATATATATATATATATATATATATATATATATATAATATTAATAATAATAATAATAATAATAATAATAATAATAATAATAATAATAATAATAATAATAATAATAATAATAATAATAATAATAATAATAATAATAATAATGTTTAATCTTGGCGCTTCTCGCCAATCGAGTAAAAATCGGTTTAAATATGACTATCAAAATATTTTTGGCAGAAATGTTTTTAATTACAAAAACGTTCATGAAATCACTCGAAAACCATGATACAAATGCATGGCACACGAGCATTTTTAAAAAAAGGGCTCTGCCCCGTACCCCTCGACCCGTGAGTGTGGGTAAAATAATTAAATATTGGTTCAATACCATGATAAGCCTATATAAAAATTTAAATAAAGAAGCATGTGGAAGCAATAAGTTTTCCATGTTATAAATATGATAAATAAATTACGGTTCTAGACCGTGTTACTTGAGCTAAATCGATAATCGTAAAAATATCGATTATCAAACAAATATCGATGTATCGACTGATTGAGCTGAAATATATAAGGCGTTTTCGTTTTTGCACTTTTGCTAACGAAATTTAGGAAAATGCTAAAAATGCGTTCGTTTATGTCAATTTTAGCACAAATTTAGTAAATGTTATCGATATTTTTTGGCCATCCCTATTCTGTTAGGTTGCTCTTTCCCGTGCTTACCGAATTTTAGGAAAATGCTAACGTAAAAATGTAAACAAACCAATGATAGAGGGAGCAAGCAGGAAATAATTTTAATCTTTTTTTTTTTTTTAACAATAGATAAGGAAGATTTTTGAGTAATGACTTTAAAAATAATAAGATTGTGCCAAATATTTGTGTGGTATTCATATTTTTTTCCTGCTTGATATATTCATAAAATAATCAAATGATAAAGTTTTAACTACGTGGTAGGCCCGTTTTAATTTGTGATACCTGATGATTCTTTCAATAAAAATCGGCTTTAATATTAAGTAAATAAGTTTGCATTAAAATGTATAATTTTTGGTGAAGATTTGTGCCACCCAGTTTTTGTAATTATGCCTGTAGTTTAATATTTGCCTCTTTATATGAAAATTTGCACGAGACACGAAAATAATAATAATAGTAGCAGGGGGCTTTACCAATTTTTATAAAAATCACAGGATATATACTCAAAAAATATAATAATGATTAAAAAAAACAATGTGGCAGTATTTTTAGGAAAAAAAGTTACAGCATCTTAAAGTTAAAACTCCCATAGGATTTTCTTATATAAATAATATATATATATATATATATATATATATATATATATATATATATATATATATATATATATATATATATATATAACTGCTATATAAATATAACTATATATACATATTCAAAAAAATAAAAATATACTCAAAATAATAATGAAGCATAAAGCGATTGAAGTCTTTAGGATAAAAAGTTACAGCCTCTCAAAGTTAAAAATTTTCTCCATAGGCTTTCTTATAAAAAAAAAAATTAGTGGGCCTCGTGCTTGTTTTAGGGCCATCCTAGTTCAGGTTATGAAAAGATTTGTTAAGTATACATAGATTTTCTCTGTGTATACCTAACAAAACATATAACTTGAGCCTGGAATGAGACCTAACCTGGATGGATAAAAAATGAAAGTCTGCTGCGGGTTTAACAGCTTTGAGGCTGGCACCTAATGAGGCACGTCACGTTTGTTTTTAATCTTCATTATTATTGTTTTAGAGTATATCCTATGATTTTTATAAAAATCAGGGGTGAAGCCCCTCTGCGCTACTATCACCAAAATAATAATGAAGAATAAAAATGAACAAATGTGGCGGTCTCTTTAGCAAAAAAAAGTTAAAAGTCCCATAGAATTTAAAAAAAAAAAATTCAGGATATAGGCTACTTTAAAATATAATAATGAAGTATAACTAAAAATTATTTAAATCTTTAGGAAAAAAAGTTTTAGCACAACCTCTCAAAGTTAAAAATTCTCCCTATCGGCTTTCTTATAAAAAAAAGTTAGTGGGCCTCGTGCTCTTTTTAGGGCCATCCTAGTTCAGTAATCCTTAAAATATATATATACCTATATATATATATATATATATATACCAATGATGTTTGGTGGTCGTCATGTTCTTACACAAGTTTGTAATCACTTCATGAAAGTGCTCCTTCACTGGTTTGTTTACAAAGGTGTATGCAAGGGATGAAAGAATTAGAGGTAGGGAATGGTTTTAGATTGATGGAGAATGGAATAGAGTGTGAGGTGCCCTGCTTTATTGTGCGCTGATGATTTGGTTTTGTGTGGCGACTCTGAAGAAAGTTTGAAAGGATTACAATATTTTTTAGTCTATATTAATTTATTCATGTATCAAATCAGCCAACAGGTGTGTGCCATTGTATCTGTAAAAGCAAATCCAAAAGAGATTATTTTAATGTGTCAGTTTTTTTGGCAGAACACATTTCCTGCCTATAAATTTTACTGTGAATGAAATTCTAGATTACTGTGTTCTAATATATATATATATATATATATATATATATATATATATATATATATATATATATATATATATATATATATATATATATATATATATATATATATATATATATCTCTCTCTCTCTATATATATATATATATATATATATATATATCTCTTCTTTATATGCTATACTATATATATATAAGCCTTAGTGCAAAGAACAACCAATGTCACTTTCTGGCAAGGGTATAGAAATGCCTTGTTATAATGTTATTTAATCATTTGAATACAATAACAACCAAAAGTTCTATGAATAGTTTTAAATCATTTATAACCTAGATACATCTCCTTCAATCTATTTGGTCCTGCCCTTTTGTAAGTATACTAACTTTCACCAAATATGACAGGATTCACACAACAGCTGCCCAAAGAATAAAATTTTGAACTTCATCTAATCTCTCTCTCTCTCTCTCTCTCTCTCTCTCTCTCTCTCTCTCTCTCTCTCTCTCTCTCTCTCTCTCTCTCTATATATATATATATATATATATATATATATATATATATATATATATATATATATATATATATATATATAAAAATATATATATATATATATATGTATATATATATATATATATATATATATATATAAAGAAATATATATATATATACTTCTAAAAAAATATGTAAATAGGTAAATATTTATATATATATATATATATATATATATATATATATCGATATATATATATAACTCTCTATATATATATATATATATATATATATATATTAGTGATGGACCGGATGTCAAAATTTGACTGTTTGCGGATGCGGATGCGGATGCGGATCTTAAAGTAGATGAGGATGCGGATGCGGATGCGGATGCGGATCTTAAAGTAGATGAAGAGGATGCCGGATGCGGATGTTTACTCTTTAATTTGAATTAAAATTATATATATATATATATATATATATATATATATATATATATATATATAACATATATATATATATATATATATATATATATATATATATATTAGTGATGGACATGACATTATATATATATATATATATATATATATATATATATATATATATATATATATATATATATATATATATATATTAGTGATGTACATGACATGATATGATTATATATATATATATATATATATATATATATATATATATATATATATATATATATATATATATATAATTTTTATATATATAAAATATTTATATATATATATATATATATATATATATATATATATATATATATATATATATATATATATATATATATATATATATATATATATATATATATATATATATATATATATATATATATATATATATATATATATAATATATATATATATATATATATATATATATATATATATATATATCTTTCATCTTACAAACTCTCTCTCCCAGTCAGGCTTACGAGCCTGTCAGTGGGGCCAACCTCCGCTTCCATCTTGTTCTATCCATCACGATCCCATCTGCCATCAGCTCATCCATTGCAGGCATCTGGTGTTTCCTCAATGAATCCTCTACTGTGTCTCTCCACCTCTTCCGCGGTCTTCCCCTCGGTCTCACTCCCTCCGGTTTCCACCTCCACCTCCTGCTGGCAACTCTCTCTCCCTGCATCCTCTCCAGGTGTCCCCACCATCTCAGTCTGGCTGCGTCCACTTTATTCATCATGGGTTTCACACCCACGCTCTCCCTCACTGTCTCGTTTCTCACTCTCTCTTCTCGTCTTTCCAATCACTGTCCTCAACACATTCATCTCCGCTGTCTGAATTCTACTCTCCTCTCTCCTTGTCATGCTCCATGTCTCACCCCATACAACAGTATCGGCGTCAACACTCCCTCGTATATTGCTCTCTTCACCTCTTTGTTTATATATTTATCTTTCAAGATGGGGTATACTGCTCTTACAGTCCTGCCATACTGCTCAATCCTACTCGTAATTTCCTTTGCACACCCTCCTTCTCTTCCAAGTGCTTCCTAGATATTTATATCTATCCACATTTTAATCTCTCTACCGTCTACCTCCACTATCAACTCCTCCTCCTCCTCCTCCCTGCTTACTACCATTATTTCTGTTTTCTCCACATTCAATCCTGTTTCTCTCAACTCCTCTGCGACACAGCACCATATGCTTCAACCTCTCCCCATCTCCACTCCAACACGCCAAATCATCTGCATATACCATGATGTCTCCGTCAATCTCTTCTAAACTCTCTTTTACACCTCTTATGACTGTGTCCAAATACGCTATAAACAGTATCGGCGACAGCACACTACCCTGCCTTACTCCAGTTTTTACCTCAAACCATTCCTCGTTTTTATATCCTGTTCTTACCTTACTTATGCTTTTCACGTATGTACTTCTTACTGCCTTTATCAGTCTGTCTCCAACTTTAATCCCTCTCCAGAACTCTTCACAGCTCCTCTCTGGGTACAGAATCAAATGCTTTCTTCAAGTCTATGAAGGCGATATATGCCTTCTTATTGTATTCCCATGTCTTTCCTGTATCATTCTTAATGCAAACATTAAATCTGTAGTACTTCTACCACCTCTGTACCCATACTGCTCTTCACCCAATCTTGGCTCTATTTTGATCTTAATTTTCTTTCTAATATTCTTTCATATAACTTCGCCATGTGATCCATTAGTGAGATTCTTCTATAATTTTTACAATTTCCTGCGTCCCCCTTACCACCTTTATAAATGGGAATTATTATTGACCTTCCCCAACCTTCCGGCACTCTACTCTCCACCCAACACCTGTTCAGAAATCTCAGCATCAAGGCTTTCAGCCCCTCTCCTCCCTCTCTCAGCAACTCAATATTTATCCCATCCTCACCAGGAGTTTTTCCGCTCTTCATTTTCCTTAACGCCTCCTCAAATTCCTCCTCCTCTTCTCCCTCCACGTTTCTCTCCTCCTCCTCTCTCTCCCCTTCCTCTTCCGACTGCACTTCCACATTCAACAACTCATCAAAGTACTCTATCCACCTTTTGTTTTTTTCCTCCGAGCTTACCAATGTTTCTCCATTTTTGTCTTTGATATTACATACTCTACTCTTCGCTTCTCTATAAGTTCTTGCCAATCTAAAAATCTTCTTCCTTTCTGTATTTCATATCATCTCTAAGACCATTTGCTAATTGCGTTCAGCTCCTCCCCTCCCCTCCTCTTCTCCTCTTCATTTCTTTCTTCCACATACAATATTTATATATATATATATATATATATATATATATATATATATATATATATATATATATATATATATATAATATATATATATATATATATATATATTTAAAAGTCCCTAAGTGGGTTTGAACCCTTACCCTTTAGGATGTTAAGCCAAGAGCGTTACCCCTTAACCACGATGAACTAAAAGGAAATCTGACAGGTTCCACTGAAAGCTTTGCTTCCCAAGAGGAGTGAAGGCATGTCGTTGACATCTAACCTCCAGACAGATCTCCCCGCTCACACTCGGGTCAGAGGTAACACTTGGGTAAATTTTAACCGGGAGCTGAATAGGTATACAGACATTTGGCACTTAAATCGTGCTTTTATTTGTATTTTTCAAAAGTCCCTAAGTGGGTTTGAACCCTTACCCTTTAGGATGTTAAGCCAAGGGTTCAAACCCACTTAGGGACTTTTGAAAAATACAAATAAAAGCACGATTTAAGTGCCAAATGTCTGTATACCTATTTAGCTCCCGAATAAAATTTACCCAAGTGTTACCTCTGACCCGAGTGTGAGCGGGGAGATCTGTCTGGAGGTTAGATGTCAACGACATGCCTTCACTCCTCTTGGGAAGCAAAGCTTTCACGTCGGGATTCATACCCTTTTCTGAAATTTTCATCAGTCCTGGATACTCTCACATAATCTCCTACTTTAACACCCGTGTTATCTTTTATTTTTCCCATTGAGTTGATAGGTACAGCAGGTTTTGTCTTCACCATCTCTGTAGGGGTATTCTTAAGTGTTCTATGATAAGACCGATTATAGGAGTAAGCCAGGTCTTGTAGTATATCGAAATATTTAAATGTATTCATCTTCGTGAAATACCTATGCATTCTTTCTTTTATAGTTCTTTGTACTCTTTCAACTATTGGGCTTTATTAATTGAAATGTGTTTATATACCTATGTCATACTCAGTAACTATTTCTTGAAACTATTTGCCTAAAAAAATTTTTGTACTCTTATCTGTCCATATCATTTGAGGATATCTATTCATTTATAATTTCTTTGACTGCTGTAGCAACAGTCTTTGATTTTTATCTTTTAAAACCCTTAACCATAAGTATCTAGAATATACACAAAAAGAAGAATATATTGTAAGATTTATCTTTTATCATATCTGTCAAATCTAACTGCCATTCGTTATCTAAATGTGGGGCTATAGTTTTCCGTGTTGGAAATTTTTTTCGCATAGGTTTGTAGGGTAAAGCATCCTCACCTTCTAATATTTTTCAATTCTTTTTTATTAATTTGAGGAAACTTTGAAGCAAACCTTGAAAAACCACCGTAACTGTATGGCTGTTTCACATCAAAGTAATATTTATCGACCGCTTCCTTAGCCTCCATGATTCACAATGACGTTAACAATAAAAATTATATTCATTTATACTGAAAAGGTAATATAAAAACCAAATGTATATATGAAATATTTTATTTTTAATTACAAAATAATATTAACTATTTTAAATTACAAATCTAAAAAATAACACATGTATACAGAAAGATAACATAGGTTATATACATAATTTTAAATTACAAATAATACAATCATATAAAAATTACAATAAATATTTAGGAACTAATCCATTTTGAAGCGATGTATGGTTTTTTTCTTATTCTTCCTACACTTGAACGTAATGTACTTCTACTTATCAGCTTTAATCTATCCGATGCAAAAGAAGTACCAGAGGGACTCGCGTCAGGTCTAGGAGACATTGGAATATTATCCAGATCCGCTAATCTTTGTTTATTCTGAATTAAAGTTCTCGGAAAATTAATAGTCTGAAGTTCTTGTTTGATCCTGTTCCATCCTGCCACAGGAGCTTTCTTCCAATCACGTGAGAGATCGGATATCAAGTCAACAATATTCGATCCAGCTATTGTTTCTCCGTCAATAATGATTTGACCGAGTTCATTCCAGGTAATCTGATCTTTTAAAATATTATATAGAGCTATACCCGTTTTCTTACTCCTCATTGGTAAGCTTTCCTTGAGTACATGTTTAAAATTATCTTCTCTTTTCACCTCAATCTTAGTATCTGGTGCTAGAGCTGAATCTTCCTTAGGTGAATTTAATAAAACTTTTAGATCTACTAATTTTTGTATAGCGTTTTGATATAGGATTCTTTTTTCATGAATGTTAACATCAGAGTTTAATATTTGATGCAGTTCCTTCTCGTAATTATTTATCTGTTCAACTTGTGGATCATATAAACTCAAAGGCTGTTGTTGAATCAGCGGTTGATAAGGGTTATACCCGATCTGTTGCAGTTGAGGGTTTGATTGAGGTTGTTCGAGCTGTTGTTGTTGTTGCTGTTGTTGTTGTTGTTGTTGTTGTTGTTGTTGTTGTTGTTGTTGTTGTTGTTGTTGTTGTTGTTGTTGTTGTTGTTGTTGTTGTTGTTGTTGTGATGTTGTTGTTGTTGTTGCATTTGATGCTGTTGCAGAGGTAGGGCTCCTGTGTTATATTTCATCTTCTCATAATCGCTGTAGGGTAAAACCACTACCTTCTTCATCATTGAGCAAGCCACTTAGTTATCAAAGGGGCTATAACGGAAAAGAGTAAAGGTAGGAACACACCTCCACCTTTCTGTAATAGCTTCTTTTTATTTTTAAGTTTTCTTACGTTACCAGCAAGTTTTTTAATGATGTTTCTATGACGACGTAACTTTACCTTCTGAGGTCTGTTTAAAGGAACATTTCCTTTTATAAGATTTAGGCATACTTCTGCTATACATTGTATAAATTTTTCATCTTCACAGATCAGTTTACGTTTTTCAGAAGGTTTCAGGGTTTTAAATTTTCTCATAAGAGGTAAATAATCTGCTACTAGAGTACTCATTATTCAGGTATGTATACTGTCTCAATCTCGTTAGGCAAGATATTTGTACGCAGTAACACTCTATGCGTGTTCTTAGGATGAAGCTCACAGAGTAAATAACCATGAGGTATAGATGTAACTTCTTTATATACTTTTAGGAACTCTTTACGTTGAGTAGGGAACATTTGGGTAGCCACAACATTGACCTGACTCATATCCCTTCTTTGTATGAACAAGATTAAATACTGTGTGTTTAAAGATGTAGTTGTTTTAACAAAAACCACAAAGAGTATAAAGGAGTGGGCGTGATAAATTTGGTCGGGAAAATGAAGGAGCAACAAAGAAAACACACACACAGTTTTATAAGTTTATTAAAGAACAAAAAAAAGACAATAAACTCAGTCTGTCCGTCTTTCTTTATTCAGTCAGTTTGTCAAATTAGTCCAAGCGTTAGTCAGTCAAAAAAAATATACAATCAAAAAAACATAGATTAGTAAACAAATAATTAAGCATCCTTAAATCTAAATAACATAGTTACATATAGGTAACTATTTCAAACAAGAAAAAGTTTATTTCATCTTCAAAGAGGTCTTTCAGTTGTAAAGTTGTAATATATCAAATTCCACAATATCAATTCTTATTTATATATACTTTCCATCAATAGATATATATATATACAAAATAGTCTTATCAAATACTGGGAACAATCTCAGGGGGCAATAATCAATAATATCAAAATTATATACAATGACTTTCCATCAATAACATCAATATCAATATATACAAGTCTTATCAAATTCTGGGAACAATCTCAGGGGGCAATTTCCGGAAATAATTTCAGGGTTTTCTGGGGTTTTCAGGGGTTTCCAGGGGTATAGGTTCGGGGTAATTTCTTGTTCAGGGGTAGTGGTTTAGGGGTATAGGTTCAGGGGTAGTGGTTTAGGGGTATCTTCTAGTTCAGGGGTAGTGGTTTAGGGTAGTGGGTTCAGGGGTAGTGTTTTTGTCCCAGTTTCAGGGAACAATCGGAGAACAGACTCCTCCCAGTCTCAGGAGACAATCAAATATCAGGCTCCTTCCAGTCTCAAGAAAACATGGGACATCAGGCTTCTCTCAGTCTCAGGAACCAATCGACAATGAAGTGATCCTCTTCAAGAATACAGGGAAAATCAAAATAATAATCTTCCTATTGAAACCCAATCCAGTCTCAAAGAAAAAAAACTGGACGAGGAATCGGCCAGTTTTTTTTTCAGTAATACAAACTGAAAAACATAACCGGCCATAAGCATTCATATATGTATCTTATAATAATAATAATAATAATAATAATAATAATAATAATAATAATAATAATAATAATAATAATAATAATAATAATAATAATAATAATAATAATAATAATAATAATAATAATAATGAGCATAAGCATTCATTAGCAAAATAATAATTAGCATAATAATAATAATAATAATAATAATAATAATAATATTGTAAAAATAAGCTACATATGATTTCCGAATAATAATAATAATAATAATAATAATAATGCATAAGCATAAGCATAAGCATTCATTAGAAAAAAGAAAAATAATGATAATAATAATAATAATAATAATAATAATAATAATAATAATAATAATAATAATAATAATAATAATAATAATAATGCATAAGCATAAGCATTCATTAGAAAAAAAAAAATAATAATAATAATAATAATAATAATAATAATAATAATAATAATAATAATAATAATAATAATAATAATAATAATAATAATAATAATAATAATAATAATAATAATAATAATAATTAATAATAATAATAATAATAATAATAATAATAATAATAATAATAATAATAATAATAATAATAATAATAATAATAATAATAATAATTAATAATAATAATAATTAATAAGTTAGGCAAAAAGCTATAATAATAATAATAATAATAATAATAATAATAATAATAATAATAATAATAATAATAATAATAATAATAATAATAATAATAATAATAATAATAATAATAATAATAATAATAGCAATAAATACCTTAGTGCCAAAAGAAAAAAATCTTGACACTCCTTAATAATCAGTCCAAACAGTCGTCATAGAATAAGGTTTAATAAAAACAGAATTGTTACAAAAAAAATATAGTCCTGCCGGAAGAAAAGAATAAATATATGTAATAAATCATAAAAAAATAGAAAAACACAATCATTCACTTTCAAACAAAAAAAAGAATTGCCAGACGAGCGTGTGGACAGAAAAGTTGGAATCATAGGTAAGGAAAACAGGAAAGGAGGTGAGGATAGGGTGTTTATGCCTGATGCTGTCTGGCTACCCACCCTTACTTTCATTTTATTCCAAAATTGTATCAACCTACATTCTTTTTCTCTCTCTCTCCACCCCCCTCCCTTTTCTCTCTCTCTCTCTCTACAAACAATAATAATAAGCAATATATATAATATGATACAAAAAAAACTCTTACGGTCAGCTCACCACATCCCTCCCACCTAAGTTTGTATCATATTTATCCCCAAAACATTCTTCATTTACAACACAGTTTTCATCACCCAATCATACTCTTTCACTGTACCTCTACTCCTAGTACAGGGTCTCTCATACTCTACCACCTTTTCATTTTCTTCCCTCTCAATACTTTCATCTCTCACGTCTCTTACATCTATTACTTCATTCCTACTTTCTTTCCTAGTTAACCTTTCAGACATCTCAGCAATCTCCTTATCAATCTCTCTTACCCTTGCATTTGCTCTTATTTCATTCACTACTTCATCCAGTTCCACACAGAATTTATTCAAATCAGCTGCTTCCATATGCACACTATTTTCCTTAAATTCTCTCAATCCTACTAATATACTTTCTCTCTCATTCAACGGAAATTTACACATTGTATACGTCTGATTCATCGTGCGCACATCATCATTCTCGTTATCCCACCAAAATCCAGAAAATTCATCCACACCACTTTCATTCTCAACAAATCTCTTATTCTTACCAACCTTTCGTCTTCTTTTTCTCCTAGTTTCCACTAACACCAAGTTTTTGCCATCCAACCATGAATCATGCCCCTCAACCTCTTTTACCTCATTCTCATCATTCACTAGAAAACCATACACTGGGTGAGCCTTCACATACTCAGGCGGTTCCCTCCACGGTCGTAACTGTGTCTGATGCGCTCTAATCTCATTCATTCTACCATTCTTATCACCTTCTATCACATAACTCACTCCATTCGACATCACTTTCTTCACAACATACGGCCCTTCAAACTTTTCTCTCATCTTACTGACATTCAACCGCCCTTTCTCAATTACTTCCTTCAAAACTTTGTCCCCTACCTCAAAACTTGCAAACTTCAAACTCCCTTTCCTCCATACATCCTTATCACTTTCAGGCAATCCTAACCTAGGTCTCACAAACTTCTCGAAATTCATTACATACATACACGGAGACATACCAGTAGCCCTATGTACAGTCATATTATATGCCCATAATACTTTTCCTAACCAATAATCCCAATCATTCTCTTGTTCACTCATCATTCTTAACATCTCACTCAACGTCCGTACCGTTCTTTCAGCCAATCCATTCGAACTAGGCATATACGGCGTCGTTTTCACATGTTCAATCCCCCAATCACTCAACATTTGCTCAAACGCCTGTCCTACAAACTCAGGCCCATTGTCACTCAACATTCGCTTCGGTTTACAAACACACATTGGCAACAAAACCTCTCTCACTACCTTAGCTACATTCGCACTTGTTTTATTCTTCACAGGCACCGCATACGCAAACTTACTCTTATGATCCACCATCACAACCATTCCTACATACCCACATGCAGTCACCGGCAACGAAACACAATCAATCACTACTAACTCAAAAGGTTCACTCACATCCATTCGTAACACAGGAGGTTTCACATACATTCTCTGATACTTTCCTTTCTGACATTCTTCACAAGTAGTTGCTACATCATTCACTATCTTTCGCAACCAAGGATTAAACACTCTCTCTTTCATACATTCCCACAATTTAAACCTACCCATGTGTCCAAATCTACGATGAATTACTAGTGCCATCCCTACTGCTCCAACCACAGAAAATACTGGTACATACAAATCATCCTCTCGCACTTTCCTAATATAATAAACCACATTCGCACACACAACAAACTTTTTCGCAAATACCCTAAAATCTTCTATCAACTGGTCCCATCTACACACTTCCTTACCCGACAAAATACATTTTCTCAGCTCACATACCATTGGACATTCCTCTTGCATTACTTCAATATCTTTCATACTTAACAATTCTTCATCCCCCACACCGACTCTCACCATTCCTACAAAATCAGCCACACACACATTCCCCTTCTGCATTCTAACTACCTCCCTATTCCCTTTCAACAATCTTTCATTCCCTACATCTACGGACAATCCATTCATTCTTAAAAATTCAATTCCAAACAAAAAACAATACGGCATTCTTTCTCAAGCACAACAAACCTATGTCCAACTCTCTCTAACGTTCCTATCTCTACTTTTAACAAAACCTCCTCCCAAGCTACTATCTCACTTGACCCAATCCCCTTTATCTTTACATTCGTACTCCTCCTCGGTATCTGCCACGTCACGCGCTCAATCTCTCGTACCACAGATGCATTCACTAAAGAAATCTGAGCCCCAGTATCAATCAGTCCACAATATACTTTTCCTCTCACCTGCACTTTCACTTCCATTCTTCCACTCATCCCATGCTCACAATACACTACTTCTTCAATCTCACCAGGACAAATCATTTTCACACCCTCATCATCCTCCATGATACAATCTTCTATTTCCTTTTCCAACACATACTTCCTATCATAACTCTTTTTCTCTATCACCCAATTGTAATGCACCCCACTCAAACACTGCAAATGAAGCTCACTTACACTATTTCTATCAACACTCTCATTCCTATAAATTATAGGTTTCTCCCCACCATAATGCACGCACACGACTACCTTAAACAACTTGCTCACAACAATTAATACTTCTTGTAACGGAATCACACCTACATTACACATAGCCTTTAACTCTTTCATAAACTGTCTCACCTTCCTAATCCCAATCTGCTCAGGTTTCTTACATACCTCAGTCATAACTTCCCTCCGCA
>JABUQX010143882.1:0-2500 GCA_015478945.1 Trachelipus rathkii
GTATTATGATATTGTTACGTCTACAAGAAAGATTTGTCCCAATGAGTTATTGATTGTTAATATGACAGATATATGTATCGTGCAAGTCACTGTTATGATGTTGCTACGTCTACAAGAAAGATCTGCCCCAATGCGTTATTTTTCCTTGGCAGCCATTTTGTATATTGTAAAACTCGTGAAATTTATATTTGATATGTGGTATTATTTTAACTGTACGGATAAGAAAGATTTGACTCAATACGTTATTTTTCCTTGGCAGCCATTTTGTATATTGTAAAACTCATGAAATTTATACTTGCTATGTGGTGTTATTTTAAATGTGCAGATAACATGTTTATTGTAAGATTGTTTTGGCAACTAGTCTGTGATCCCGAATGTATTTAGAAATTTTGTAACGATAAGGTAAAAGGGTTAGAATTATATAGTACAAAATCTTTATTTGTTATTCCTCCTCCATTGATAACAGCAAAGTATAAATATTCAGGTTAAAGCGATTATGGATAGTTTGAATCAATAATGAAGAGAGAGAAAGGCACGGTTATACAGAAAGGAACATTTATAATGAAAAGGCCACGGTTATATATATTGTCGGGATTTAAACAACCAACAAGAAAATAGAATTATAGGTAGAGTGAAAATTTATCAAGAAGATCAGATTGCCCATACGATCTCACGGAGAAGGATGTAGAAAAGCGAATAAGGAGAAGCGATAAGGAGATTAAGGTTGTGAAAACAGGGAAATAGTCACATGCAAGGGAAGAGGAAGAAAAACTCCTTTCATGAACGTAAGTAAAATTGATTGAAGTTTAGTTCAAATTTTTCTTAAGGAAAACAAGGAAAATGAAGAAATACTCCTGTTTATGAACGGGACTAATTGGGATCCGGACTTGGCTAAATTGGAGTTAGACTAGACGTGGAGCCCAATTGAGCTTGGAGCCTGATATTGGGATCATGATTCATTGATGATCGTTAATTGCTACGAAGTAATAGGTTACATCCTAAATTTGAACGAATAAGGATTCTGCTCAAACAGAGGAATATAAATTTCCGAATTTATTAAGTAAGATCGATTGCCTCTCAAATGACTGTGAATATTTAACATGACAACAGATTGTGTATTAATTTGTAAGCCATTGTTTTACTATTCTTTGAACTCATTGTTTGTTTAAAGTGATAAACTTTTAATTAGACACTTGCATTACTACTTGGTTTTTGAACATTGTTTGTCTTCAGACATTAAAAGCAAGATAGGTTAAACTATTTAGCAAGTGTAAATTTATTATTGAAAAGTGACCTTAGCTATTTTATTAATTGTGTATTGATTCCTTAATAGTGTTTGTCAGCGGCCTGCATTTAAAAAAGTTATCAGTGTAATTGACAGCAAAACATAAAATTACTTGTGAACCCTAAGATATAACTCTATTTGGTAAACATAATTGTTAATAATTACTTATTTTCTTGAGTCTAATTTTTCCGAATGAGAAATTGCCCTGATGAAAACTGACATTGTATCTTCAGTCTCGATGATGTGCCTCCGACGAAATAGATGAATTATCGCTGTGTTGGACCTCGCTTTTTGTATACTGGTTTGCTTAGAGTTATTTAATGCCCTTACGTATGTAAATATTGAAATTATTGGCATTTAAAAGTTTTAGGTTAAAAATAAAGATTCCTTACTTTTTTTGTAACCAAGTTTAATTATATTTAGAAAATACTTTGTTTGTCCTTCCTCTCCTGCCTTATTTGCAAGTCTTAGAAATAAAGGGGTTGAAAGTGTTCTTTTTGAAAAGTAACTTAACGGAGATAGGGTCGGTCCGTTAACAATGGTGGCTTGTAGTGGTTTTGGTTCGAGCCCTTGCTTTAATTTTTTTTTTTAGAAGGACTTGCAAATATCATATCCGTTAATAATGTAAGGTGCAGAGCTTAAATTAACATATATATATGATATATATATATATATAAGCATATATATTATCTATAAGAGTGAAGTGTTATATATATATAAGTATATATTGATTAAAACATGAGTTAGGTTGATAGTATATATATATATATATATATATATTTATATATATATATATATATATATATATATATATATATATATATATATATATATATATATATATATATATATATATACATTTTTCTATATAAAAATATATATATATATATATATATATATATATATATATATATATATATATATATATATATTTGTGTGCTTTGTTCATATAAACGTGCTCTTTTCAAAAATGTGATCGAAAATGTTTTCTGTCTAGGAAGTGTTCCCTTTTTTACCTTAAAGTTAACGAAAATCTGTTAATGAAACGAAATATCTTACTAGTCATTTACAGTAAATTTTCAAACAATAGTTACTACAAAAATTACAAGCATAGTGTTCTATCGCCTTTAGTCTAATGTTGGTGCTGAAAAGTCTGGTTTGATTCATATAGTTGGCATAAATTGCCTTGATTTTAATACTGCATACCAAGCTTCA
>JABUQX010143882.1:7500-27500 GCA_015478945.1 Trachelipus rathkii
AGGTAAGTTCACTGAATATCCCACCATGAACCACTGAGTAATGTAGCTCCTGTGACATGAGTGGGTAAAGGTTACTAGGCTACATTCATACCATAGTTTTAACCAGATTTATAAAGTCAGTCTTGCACTACATCAGCCATGTATATGTGTGTTCTAAACCTAGTTAGTTTTTGCAATTGCCATCTTTTCTGTGTATGGGCTGCTTATCCTCGTTACATTTTTGCGATGAAGGTAATATTGAACCGCGATACGCCAATAAATTCCCAAAAAGGAAACGCAAGTCTTCCCTGAGACTTTTGCTTCATAAACGAAGCTTGTGGGGGATGCCACTCTGTCGAGAACTATGGTTTTTGCGGCACAAAAGCTTTCAAAGAGGCCGAGAAAATGTTGAAGACAACCTCGTTGTGGAACCAATCTCGTCAACAAACTATGAGAATATGGTGGAAGTTCTTAAAGCTGTGATGGGAGAGAAAGAGCAAGTTCAGTGTCAGAGTGATTGCAGAAAAAACAGGTTTGGATAAAAATGCAGTTCATAGAATTTTAGCAAACCATTTACGCATGCGAAAAATTTGCTCAAACTAGTGCCGAAAGACTTGTCTGTGGAGCAGAGAGAACACGGTCAAAATTTGTCAAGATTTACTTGAAAGACTTGAATTGGAGTACAATTTTTTGGATAAAGTTATAACAAGGATGAACCATGGTTTTTGAGTACGATCCTGAAACCAAACGGCAGTACGGAGTGGCACACAAAAATTTTCCTCGTCCGAAGAAACACGTAACGAGCAAGTCCAAAGTGAAAATACTTATTGTTCTCTTCGACAGCCGTGGTATTGTACGAATTTGTACCTTCATGACAGACAGTTAATCACGTCCTTACAAAGATATCTTGGAATGACTGAAAACGAGTTCAGCGAATCAGAATTGCACATTGCAGACGATTGGGTGGCTGCACCACGATAACGCACCATCTCTCACACTGCGCTCTAAATTGTAGAATTTCTGGCGAAGAAAAAAACATCTTCAAGTACTTCCACATCCCCTATACAGCCAGATCCAGCTCCGTGAGATTTCTACCTCTTTCCCTAATTTGAAAATGAAGTTGAAGGGTCATCATTTGGGACGATGGAAAACATAAAAATATTGTAACACGTGAACTAAACACACTTCAGGAAAATGACTTCCGGTACTGCTATGAACAGTGGAAGAAACGTTGGAACCGCTGTGTAACCTTCCAAGGGTCATACTTCAAAGGAGATAACTTGTAATTTCAGGTAAGTTCAATACATAATTAAATACGACATCAGTACACTTACTTTTGGGACATAACATGTATATGACGAATATTCAGATTTGTGAAAACGGACTAATAGAATTCCTTTACATTTTGTAAACAACATATTTGTGTAAATCAGACGAGTAGGGAGCTGCACTAACTGCTCCAGATCATTCTGAATAGAAAAGTGGTAGCAAGTTCACCAACTGTATCTAGAGATTTAGAGGTAAGCAATTAGCGGCGGTGAACGTTGAAATCACCAAGAATAATGATTTCAGAAAAATATGAAGAAGAGAAAGAATGTGTTCTTATTTGGACCTTAAGTAGTCGAAGAATTTGGGATAGTCAGTTGAGTTATGAGACAGATATACAAACAGATGAAATTAGTGGTAGATTGACAGGTTAGCTTGAACCATTAGGTAGAATATTCGGAAAACTCCAAATCAAAGACACGGGAAAAAATAACATCATTGCACACATTAGCACAACAACGCCCTTTGGTTGAAAATCTAGGAAACAGATAGTAGGAGTCAACGGGGTAGAGTTTGAAGTCAGAACGCTCAAAAACCTAAGTTTCGGTTAAAAATAAGAGATGAGGTTTAGAGGAGGAGAGGTCATGTTCAACAAAATGAGAATTATATTTAAAAAAGAGAAGGTTGCAGAAATTCATGAAGAAGAAAGGAGACTGAACATCAAAACAGGCTGGCAATTCCGTGACGGCACCGGAGGCCGTAAATGGCCTTTACTGGTGATGAGGGTAGAGGTGGATAAGGGGTATATATATATAAGAGTATATATATATATATATATATATATATATATATACATATATATCGTAGTTAAGGTATATATATATATATATATATATATATATATATATATGCTCAGTGTGGCGGAGCTGTGGTGCGCCAATTTTGGTGCGGTGTGGTGAGGCGCGCATTACAAAAGAGACGGTGCGGTGACGTGCACGACCTCCTGGTGCGGAGCGGTGCGGTGCGGTACGCAAAAATCCCGTGCTCGGCCAACACTAGTAGAGACGTAGTAAATTCTGAAATTATAGTAGAAGCCTATTATGATAGTGACTATGTACCTTCATATTCATCAGCGGGAGGACCTAATTGTATGGTGGAGCGTCTTCTACAGCAGCTCAAGGGAGCCAAAATTAGGGGAGGCTTGGAAAATTTTGAAGAGTGATGCTCTGGTAAATGATTCCGTTCTTTTAAGACAACTTTTAGTCAACGAGTTGCTTGAATCCCCATCGAAGTATAAGGTGACTTCTAAGAAAAGGATCATTGAAGATTGTATTGACATTAATATTGCTCCAACATTTGATTTCTTGAATGCATTTAGTAAATTATTTGATTGTGTTATGTCTTGATTAATAAATCTTTCCTTGTGAATTTTGACCATTGTGACCACAAGTTGGAAGATCCACCAAGTTTTTATTTGCATTCACTGTCAGGTGGTCACGTGCAACTCAATAGAACCAATTGACCTGAGAGGGTGTAAAGCTTTCTTAGGTCAGAGACTTATAACGCTTCCAATTCAGGCAGGCTTACCAGGAATCGTGCAAAAGAACTTGGCATTTCCATACATGAGCTTCCAGGACCCTCAGGTATTAAACGGTAAATAAAAGGTGTTTTTTTTTTATTTACAAGATTTGTAAACAAAAATTTTAAGCTTAGTATTCTGTATTTAATAAAATTTGCAGTATATATAAATTATAAAAAAAATTATCTTAATGGAGGGGGGGGGGGAGAAGTTGTGGTAGGATAACAGGGTTTGTAAAACTAGATGCGAATAGAACCAGCCAAATTTGAAAGATCAAGAATAATTCGTAAGAAATAAGTGAGATTGCTTTGAACTTGAAAAAGGTTAAAACAAGATTTGCTTTGGCTTGTAAGAAGTTTCGAAAGTGAGATTCAAGTTCTGATTGAGTTCGTATGGAGATTTTGATTTAATCTGGATACAATAAGATTTTCTGTGGCTTTGAATTTTGAAGAGTTTAAAATAAAGATTTGATTTTGCCTTTGATAAATTTGATTTGAATTCAGAGTTAGATTGTGACTTTAGAATTTGAATTTGGACGATAAGAATGTATTTGAATTTTGGAATCGTCCTTGATTTATTAACTTGACCAAAGTGGGTGTACTGAAAATCGTGTCAGATATTAAATACTAATTCAAGTTTATTATTTAGCGGTGATTTGATATAGGTTACTGAGAAGCTGCAAAGTGAATTTAGTTACGCACATTTATTGAAGTGGTGTCAGAGAACTTTTCAGAGAACTTTTTCCAACTGGCATTCACTGAAGAATATCCAATAGATTTAGCCAATCACAAATTGAAGAACTTAAACTTGAATTTTTAACTAGAAGCCAAACTTTAGTACGTAACCTAAAAATAGGATAACTACTAGAAAATTTAAAAACTAGGCACACACCCATTTAGCCATTTGGAAGAGATAATAACTAACTAAAGTGACTCCGTGGAAGTTATAAGAGATCTTCAACTACGAAAATTAAGATAACGAAATTTCACAACAAGAATTGGAAAATTATCTACTTCGTTATTTCGACAATAGTACGGTAACTCCCCCCGTTAACGTACCCCACCGTGTCGGGGTGGGGGGTGGGGGGCTCAGATACCTTTTTCAGATGGTATCTGCTAAGAGGTACGTTTTGTTTTTGGTTGGTTTTTCCCCCTCTTTTTGTGGTTGCCCTACTTCCTATTTTTGTTCTATGGTATATTTTTGTTGTTAATTTTATTGTTATTATTAGTACTTTTTATTATTATTGTTCTTATGATTGTTATTTTCTTATTCTTCATTTTCTTTTTATTATTGTTTCTTAATATTTTTATTATTTCTTTTATTATTATTATTATTATTATTATTATTATTATTATTATTATTATTATTATTATTATTATTATTATTATTATTATTATTATTATTATTATTATTATTATTATTATTTATTATTATTCTCCTGCTCATTTTGCCCGTCCCTTCCCCTGTTTATATCCCTTCTCCTCGGTTTCTGTACTTACTACCCTACGCATTCTTGACCTCTCTTCTGAGTGTTCTCATTTTTTTCCGATTTGAATTCCTTGAAGGTTGTCTCTTGTGTGGTGTCAGGCAGTTCATCATGCCCTCCTACGTAGGGTGAGGGCGGACAGGGTTAAAACCGGTTGGCTTTCTCCGGGCCGCCTTCTATTGTAGGGGTCCCGAACCTTGCCTAACCAGTGAGGAGGCTGTCCTGCACTTGGGCGCATAATCTTGGGCTTCGCGTCTTATCTGTGTGGTGCACGGCTTTTATTTTCCATATTTGGGACTGGAAGCGGGGATCCGGGGAGCTCTCCCGAGGCCACACCCATGGCACACCCTACAGGGTGGGGTTTCTAGGAGGGAGGCGTTATGCTCTGAGCCTATGGTGGTCGCGGTTGCCGAGGATTTATGCTTATATTCATCATTTGTTTTTTTGTATTTTTTTTTATTGCGGAGATGTTTTTTCAGAAGTATTTTTTTCTTATGGGAAAAGCTTAAAAAAAGATAAACGTTTTCAAGAAAGGCGTAATCACCATCTGTCGGGCCCCCAACCCGACCCCTCCCTTGCTGTTTCCAGACCAACGACCAGTAGGGGCTTTGATGCCCTTGTTGATGAAATGATTGGTACTGCACCACCAACCCCAATAGTCCTCCATTCCGGTCCCGTTTCAGGGACTACCCCGTCTAGACCAGGTGAGGCTTTGTGGCCTCTCATAATGCCCTTATCTCTCCAGCCTTATGTCAGCCATCTCAGGGGCCCCTGCGTCAGCAGGATCCCATTCCTAGACGCCAGAATAAACCGACTCCGACGATCGCTTTCTCCGACCCCCCTCCTGGGGTCCCGATTCTCGATTCCTACCCCGCTTTATTTTTATTTACATTCGACGTCATCTCGTTCACTGACTTCTGTGAGCCAGCTCATCCTAGTGATGCTTGGAAGCTGCTCAAACTACTGAGCCACAGGCTACGCCAATGAGGAATGGTTCCCTCATGATTTGTGCTGCCTCTCGTACCCAGAGCAACGTCCTTGCATCCCTATCATACCTGGGGAAGATTCCCGTCCTCTCTAAACCTGACTATGTTCGTAACACGTCGAAGGGTACCATATATGCGCCAAGCTCAGTTCCGATGCTTCTCGAATGACATCCTTACTCGTTTACAGAATCACCAGGTGCCTATCACGGACGTTTATCGGTTTCCTCCACGTAAGGAGAACCCCTTAACGACGAACCCTCGTCTTTACTTACCTTCTCTGTGCCTTCCCTCTATCCAAGATAAAACTTGGTTTTACCATGCACACGGTTCGGACTTATGTGCCCTTCCCGAGAAGATGTTTCAAGTGCCATAAATTTGGTCACCCCCAAAATGTTGTTGTCTCCCAGCCCACATGTCCGACGGTGGCGTTCTCTCCACCCGAACTGTGACAAAGATCCTCCATGTTATCCTAACTGCATATCCTGGGATATCTGATCTTGAGACATGTTCCGCTTCTGAGGTCGATGGCAAACGTCCATGTGCCTGAGTCGGAGCCTACCTGGTACTGTCTCCTGAAACGCCTCCTGCTTCTGTTTACGGGGAAACCCTGTCCCTCCTTAACGGTTGCGAGTCCGTCAGAGGGAAGATCTTCCCGGGACAGACATCCGTACTTGCTTGCTTATCGGGCCGCGGACTCTTGGTGGGCCAAGAGCGATCCTGCTTATTAGACCTGTCTCTGTCCTGCCTAAACGGGTTCGCCGAGCTGACAACCGCGGCTGATCTCGGAAAAGTGGTCCGACATCTGCCCGTTCTGATAATTTGCTACTTACGTCGCCTAAGCCCGCTTCGCTGGTTTGCGTTGTCTGCGATTCTGAAACTTTTTCGAACGATGGACTCTTCAGACTACTCTTCTTCCGTGGGAGTGTCACGCGCTGACACTTCTCCCTTCGCCCAAGGGGATGTCCAAGGAGGTATTGATTGACACCTAGCCCACTCGCAGTCTTCGACGTGGTGCCGCTTCGATGTGTGTTAAGGGTGGGTTGGCTGGTGAACGCAGGGGAGGATGAGGAGTCTTTCCCTCCACCTTGACTTCGGACCCGTTACCCGGAGCATCTCTGGTTTTACTCGAGCGCGGATCAAGCCTGAGATTCTTTGACTGCGGACGCCTTACACTCGTCTTCCGATGTGTCTCTTCTCCCTGCCGACACCATTCTACTCTGTCCCCTTCCATCTTCCCTAGACTCTGTTAGGGCACCTCCTGTAACACGTCCCCCTTCTCAGCCTGCTAAGAAGTCTGGCAGCAGGGGTGCGTCTGAGGGGAGGAATGTTCGAAATGTGGAGTGGCTTGGCGCGCCTCTTTGGTGAGCCCTCTCCTGATGTGCCCGGGAACCCATTCAAACAGGGGGTCCACGCGATATCCCTGCTTTGTGATCTTCCTTCCTCTTCCCCTCCGCCCACTTTGATTTCGGACCCGTCGACTGTCCGACGGCTCGTGGGATCTTCCGCCTTTTAACCTCTGAGAAGATTGCCACATCCCAAAACATCGTGACTATTGTCACGGATCCTCCTGACCATTGATTGTTTCCCATTTATGACACGTTTAATCCAATGGGACTGCCGCGGATACTTTGATAGTTACGAAGAACTAAAGAGATTACTTGGCGATCATCAGCCCTTGGCTGTTTGTTAACAGGAGTTGCAACTTCGTGACCGTGTCCTTTTGCAACCTTCAAGGTACAGGGAACCCCTTATTTCCCTGAATCGTGGAGCCAGCGACAGAGGTGGGGCAGCGATCCTGCTTCTCGAGTCTGTCCCATTTAATCTCATTCCTCTCTCCACTCCGCTGCAAGCCGTAGCGGCTCGTATCCATCTTGACCCGCCGCTTACGCTGTGCTCAGTGTACCTGGCGCCCAGCTGTAAATATACCAAGAAGGACCTCGTCGATTTTTTCGTGTCTCCCGCCGCCCATTGGTCCTGGTGACTTTAACCTCCGCCATCCTTTGTGGGGAGTCTGTTAAGTCCCCCAATGCCGATTGGTTGTTGAGTATTTTGCACGATTTTTTATTGGGATGTCTCAACACGGACCTTTCAACCTTTGAACGTTTTAATACAGACACTTCTTCCTGTGTTGATTTCTCGTTGTGTTCCATCTCGTCTTTAGATCGTTTTGGGTGGGAAGGGTCATCTTTTCTCTGTGGTAGTGACCACTACCCTATTGTAATACCATCCTTCGGCCCAAGTCCGCTGCTACCACCTTATTCTGGCAATTTTTCATTTCAAAATAAAAAAAAAAGTGGGTTTGGAAATTGAACAACGCTGAGCACTAAGCTCAAAAAATCGAAAAAGTACCTCTAACAGTATTGTAGATAATGGACCTATCTATGCATATTTCAAGTTTGAAGTAATTTCGAAAAAAATTTTGGGAGTTGATACGACAAATGTCAAAAACATGGGTTTTGGAAAATTTAAAATTCTGAAAGAGTGACTACAGTCACAGAAAAACACCAGAAAACAACGTTTTAGAGGGCAAAAAAGCTACAGTTTGGTGTTTATAGGGTCAAAATCGGCTGAAAATTCCGAATGTTATATCCCTTAGGGGGGGGCTGAAAATGGGGCTCAGCCCAAGCCTAATATTGGATCTAGCCCTTAAGTAAGTGGAAAACAATGTTTATACAGCAACTGCTGATATAAAAGTGATAATGATATATTTGACTACCTTGCTAAGTAAAGCTACTTTAGACTCCAGGATCATTTGACCTCTTTTTTTTTGCCAGATACTTTAGCAGCCAATAATAAATTTATTATCTTCCCCGGGGGAGGGATGGCGTCTGGCTTCTTTAGGGCAGATACCAGAATATATACAGATAGAAATGACTATAGGAAGCCTATAGATATCGATTATATCTACTTAGATTCTTCCGAAGAATCGTAAACGAGGAAATGTTTCCTAGCGGCCTCCGCCGCTTTCCGCACTGGTCGACTATTCAGATTATCTCTAATCTCTATTTACAGATGTTGAAGGTTTTCCAGCATTTATCACAGATGAAGAAGGGGAATTAAATCCTCCAGGTTTGATAGATGAATTTTCTTAAGGAATGGGACATTACTCGAATTTGACGTTGTTGATACACTGTGAGTCAGAGAAAGTTCTAAAGGATATATAGATGCTTTGCAGGGTATTAATTGATCTGTCATCCTAGAGTTCTGACATGGACAGATCTTACTTTATTATAATCTCCCCGAGCATGAGATCCTTGACTATCCCCATTTGCCAGTAAGGACGCTCCTTTTCTGGACTCTTAATCAAGACTACATCATCTTTCTTGATTAAATTATCCCATTTCGTCTGGTAGAGATCTCTACCAATCTCTCTCAAACTCAGCATGCATTCGTTATATCATCGGGTACGGAAGTCTTTAAATTTCTCCGATAAATTTTTGAGAAATTTCATAAGCTCTCTCGGAGCCGACAAAGAATCCCAGAACTGATTATCTGATCCAGCTCGGGTAGGGCCATAGCGGTTTTTGATAACGGTTTCAAAAAGTCGTTGGGAGTGAGTGGCAAAATATCATTTGAGCATGAAGGGTAGGTATAAGGAGGCGAATTTATTGCGTCAACAATATCAGACAAAATTGTTACAAAATCAAAATAACTTAAAGAAGAACGTCCGATCGTCTTGAGTAGATATCTTTGACCACTCTTATCAAACGTTCCCACATGCCTCCACTCCACGGACTACATAAAGGGATACGTTTGTGCACAATTCGATTTCTCTTTAGAAACTCACCCCCCATTTTCCGACACAAGTTTCTATAAAATCAGTACCCTGACTAAATAATGAGCGAGCGTTATCGTTGTTCACACAATCTGGCACCCCAAACCGAATGACAAATCTCTGGAATGACTGTATGAATGATTTAGATGACAAGTCATCAATGAGGTCCCAATAAATTGCACGAATATTCAAACGTGTTGATTATGATAAACATTTTCTGGGCAGGACTAGAGCCCATTACTTTTACACACCAATGCTTTGTGTAGTCAACTCTCACGTGCTTAAACGCAGGGAAAATTTACTTGAGCTTTTAAAAAATTAGTGAAGCGCGGGTACTTATATGCAAAATTATTAAACTTCTTGCAGGTTATACACTCTTGCAAGATTTTTTTGATAGATGTACATGCAGATGTGATCCAGAATCCTTGTAGACGAATATTTGTAAGGTAGCCTGGATGCCCAGATGCTCACACCTTAAATGAGCATCTTTGATGATCAATTTCGTTAAATGATGGCTTTATGCCAATAAAATAGGATTCATCACATCATATTCATAATAATTACATCTAGAAAGACGTCCCTTGCTCCTGATAGAGATTATTTTCGTCCAAAAACAAGTCTAGATTCTGGCCAAATCAGGGACTTGACCTAGTAATGATGAGTTACTTTTTACCTCTTCTAAAAATTTAAGTTCTTTTGCAAAAGATTCTCTTTGCATTGTCCTCAGACAATAAAAACGAGCTTTCACATCATGATTATCTGACACACCTCTGGTCATTACACCAAATTTAAATGGCCAAGCAACTATTTGATAAATTAACGGTGTGTAAATTAGAATATCTTGATATGTTGATACTAGAGGTTCTTTACCACCTAGAATAGCAGGATATGCAGGTGTTGCTGTTCCTATTTCAGTGATGGCCAAAAAACTTTATTCATAGCGAGTCATTTAGGTCCATTTGTCCAAAAGAAAAAGTTCTTTTGAAATTCCTTAAAAGATATTCGTCTTGTCAGAAGATCCGCAGGATTATCTTCAGTTCTAACGTACCGGAAGTTTGAACTAAGAATATTTTTATTTAGAGGGCTGAACCCATTGTATGAATATCTTGTACGCGATTTTTTACGAATATTTGTCTGGTCTTCATACCTTTATTATGAATCCAATGAAGGGTTATCTTATAATCTGAAAAAAAATTCAGTTCATTAAATTTAACTCCAGATAGACTACTTAGTACTTGAGGTAGACATTTTAGTCCCAGAAATACTAATAAAAGTTCAAAGCAGGCAAGAGTTTTCCCTTTTACTGGTGCTACTTTACCCTTTGCCCATAAAATATTAGAACCTTCAGATTCAGACGAAACAAACAGCAAATCCATAAGCGACAGAACTTGCATCACAGAATATGTTGATTAAATTGGAGTCACTAGCCTCCAATTGTGAACTTTTAAAAGAAATCTCTTTTATAGAATTAAGGTCTTTACTCAGCTTCTTCCACTGATCCTTAATCTCAGGAGCGACTATGTCATCCCACCCCATCTCCACCTCCCAGGTTTTCTTTAAAAGAAGATTACCTTTAATGGTAACAGGAAGGTATAAAGAAAGGGGTTCAAAAATCTTGGAGATTTCTGACAGAAGCTGCCTATTTGAAGTGACATCAAGAGAAAAGTCACTTAAGCTCAGAGTGTCTAGATTGGTGCTGCATAGGTATCCCAACACCTTTCCTCATTACACTGATGAGAAACTATTTTGCCTTCCTCTTAAAATAGATTTAAGGACAATTAGTGTTCCATGAACACAAGTTAAAACCTCCTTCGCTCATGCGGGAAGTGGCCTTCACATAAATATCTTTCAGTTCCTTAACAGATGGGGGAAAATATATAAAATTGTTGATGTAAAGATTATTTTGGAGGAGAGAGAGGCAAAGAGATCGAGTGGTTACTTCTTGGCATGATGCTGAATCACATCGCCCAATATGTAGGGACTGACCGTTAAGTCAAGATTATAGTGAAGTAGCGATAAGTGATTAACTTACCCATCTTCCTCCCCCAAAAAAAACAGAACCAATTTCGGTCCTCTTCTAGTTTTAGTCGGATTTGAAGGAAGGCCTTAGATATATCAGACAAGCAATGTACTTGTTCGTTCTGAAAGCGATTAATAATTTGAAAAGGGAGGCGATTAAATCCACCCCTGGATAAGAAGCCTGATTCAAAGACGGAATATCTCCTATCTTTAAACTACAGTTAAATGCAGGTCTGATTTTTGTCGTGATTTGTAGAGCTTGTTTTAAAACTGGTCTGTGAGGAATCCAGATGAATTTGTGGAAATTTTTTGGCTGTACCTCCACAGACTCGATAATACTTTCTTTTTTATAGTCTCTGAATATGTATGTCCTCATACCTTTTTGACATATAAATATTGAGAAGTAAGTTCCTTCTTGACTTTGCATTGTTGCAAGAGCAATGTGGTGATTAGACGGGACCTACTCCACAATATTCTGAAACCACAATACGTGATCCTTTCCGTCACGAAACTCAATTCCTTCGTAAAACTTTTTAATAAAAAGTTTCTATAGAACCTTGGTTTCGCTCTTCATTAATGCCTAGAGACTAATTTATATAGGCTATCCAGGCCCAAATTTTAAATCAGACGCAGTGAGAGTTTGTACGAGCGGGTAAAAATAAGATGGAGTAGGTTCTATCACTAAGTTGATTATGTACTCAGGGACGTTTGTGACAGATTTGCTAATATTTGATCGCATGGGGACTATTTCATCATGTCAAAATCTTTTGACAGGTTTTCTTGACGCAAAAGTCTCCCAAAGATTATTCCTTCCTGGGTATGTGTTAAAGGTAAGAGACTTAACAGGCCCAAATGGGACGTACCCATGACACGTTTTAAGGGCACAACCCCGAAGACATGTTACTATTTTCATGTGTTTTAAAAGATGAAGAGCATCTATTCCTATTAACCCCATTATATTCGATACTTTGTCACCATGTCTACCTTTATAATGACTATCAGCAATATTATATACATTTTATGATATATTATGCATAGCTCCTATGAGACCTTCGGCCTCAAAACTGACATCCAGTTGAGGGTCAATATTTACTGGTAGAATTTGAAACTTCCCACAACATAAAACCATTTCTAATTCAATGGACCGTAAAGATCTAAAACGATATATTAATATCTAACTTTTTAAGAATGCTTTCATGAAAGTAAGAAGATTGTAATCCTAAATCTAAGTAGTTAGATGATAAATATTCAGACAGAACTTTTGATAATGACTATTCAGTCTGAATTTTTAGAAATGATAAGTTTTTAATCTGAATTTAGAATGAGAACCAATCAGTCCAATTTCTAAATGGATACTAAAGGTTTTGTGACCTGGTGATTCCTAACTTCCACTCAGGTCAAGCCATATCCCCAAGCAATGCTATACTAAACTGTTTTTAATATATATATATATATATATATATATATACTATATATATATACCCACAAACA
Source organism: Trachelipus rathkii (assembly GCA_015478945.1). Taxonomy (NCBI): domain Eukaryota; kingdom Metazoa; phylum Arthropoda; class Malacostraca; order Isopoda; family Trachelipodidae; genus Trachelipus; species Trachelipus rathkii. The sequence continues at coordinate 20,082 of JABUQX010143882.1, forward strand.
TATATATTATTTATATATATATATATATATATATATATATATATATATATATATATATATATATATATATATATATATATGTATATACTATATATATATATATATATATATATATATATATATATATATATATATATATATATATATATATATATATATATATATATATATATATATATATATATATATATATATATATATATGGCAGGTGTTAGTAATAAATGGTGTTGGTGGCAGGATTCTGAATGGAATCAAAAGTTTGTATGACGATAGTGAAGCGTGTGTAAGAATAAATGGTGTCAAAAGTGGTGATTGGTTTAATATTAATGGGTGAGGTAGGGATGTGTTATGTTTCCTTGGTTATTCAATTTACAAGCCACTGGATGAGGTTATGAAAGAATTGGTGGGGTGGCAGGAAATGATGTTAGAATGATAGCGAATGGAGGTGAATGGAGGGTGCCCTACCTATTATATGCGGATTGATTTGGTTTGTGGTTAATCTGAAGAGTTTGAGAGGATTGATAGAAAGATTTGGCAAGGGTGTGTAAAAGGAGGGTTTGAAAGTAAACGTAGATAAGAGTAAGGTCATGGTTGTGAGGTAAGAAGATAATTCCTCGGTGGCAGAAAGTTATGATGGTAGATGGTAGAGCAGAAAGCTGGAACAAGTGTCTGAGTTTAAATATTTAGGATATATGTTTATTGAAAAGGGAACGGGTGATGCAGTGTAGTAGGAAAGTTGTGAATGGCAGGAAGGTGGCTGGTGCAATTAAATCGTTGGTGGATGTAAAGGGACTAAGTGCGCTAGGGTCTTACATGAGGGTATGTTGTTACCTGTGTTAATAAAGTATAGTAGTGAGACTATGGTCTGGAATAAGAGGTATAGATCTAAAGTTCAATGTGTTCAGATGGACAATCTTAGGGGCGTGTTAGGTGTGAGAAGAGTTGATAAAATGAGGAATGGACGTATTAGAGAGTTATGTGGTGTGAAGAAAGGCGTAAGTGAGAGAATAAATGAAAGTACGTTAAGATGGTTTGGTCATGTGGAAAGGATGAATGATAGTTGGTTGGTTAAGCGGATGTATAGTGGTGAGTGTGTTTGGAATCGACCGTCTGGATGACCGAAGAAAAAGTGGATTGAGTCAGTAAAGAAATGTCTGGAGGAGAGAAATGTGAATTTGGCAGAGGCAAGAATAAAGGTGCATAATACTAGTAAATGGCGGGGTTTTGTGAGGGGGTATGGTTGTGGCTCACCTGGGCCAGGGGATGAACCCTACAATTGACGATATGCCATGGTGAGGCCCGTCGCGGTTCCAGTGAAGCTAGGTGGATTTTCTGGCTGCGACGAGTTCTCACTAATAGGTATAGAGAGGGCGGTAAGGCTTATGTCATATTCTTCTTCTACTTTTCTTTTTACGGTGCATGTCACGCGCCTTACCCCCAGTCTTGGGAAAAAAAAGGTGAATGATGATGACGATATATATATATATATATATATATATATATATATATATATATATATATATATATATATATATATATATATATATATATATATATATATATATATATATCCTATATATATATATATCGAGTACATCGCGATTCCAGTAACTTTTACTACGTACTCTCATATATATATATATATATATATATATATATATATATATACTATATATACATATATATATATATATATATATATATATATATATATATATATATATATATATATATATATATATATTAAGTACAATATTTAAAAGTCACTCTTTTCCTTCTATTATTCTTGAGTATTTTAGTAATTTCTTTATTACTCAATTTGTTTTATTAAATATTCTTTGTTATAAAGTTATTATTTATTAAGTATAGTATTTAAACATATTAATTATTTATAAACAGTATTAATAAACAATTTTGTACTCTAAATTCACAATATCATCTCACTTCATTCCAGATTTGGGCATGAACTACCTTTATTTTTATTAGTTAGTCAATTAATATTTAATGACGGTTATTCTTTACAGCACACTCGTTGAATTTGCATAATCTTATATTTATTATGTAATAATTTCATTTATTTGACTTTCGCAAAAAATATAAGAATTTTACCGTAATATGAAATTTGCAAAATAGATCGTTTCTATAATAATTCGTGCTGAACACGAGTAGCACGAGTGCAGGAGTCGCCTCTGATATATATATATATATATATATATATATATATATATATATATATATATATATATATATATATATATATATATATATATATATATATATATATATATATATATATATATATATATATATATATATATATATATATCTATATATATATATATATATATATATATATATATATATATATATATATATATATATATATATATATATATATATATATGTTAAGTTTATTAGTGTCGAAAATATTAGTAAGGAAAAGATCTGTTAAAAGTTTCCTGGGTCCTTAAAATCTGCCAAGAGGAGTGAAACTACTTTTTACAAGATTAGAATGCATGACATCGACTTTTCTAAGCTCTTTGTCAAGATTATATAATATTTTTTGCATTCAGACAATATCAGCTCATCCAACCTCTCGACACACTTACGAAGAATCTGCAAGGGTGATTGACATCTTTTTCTTCTTTAAAATATTCTCTCTCCTTTTCAGACATTCCTTTTTCATATTTTTAATAGAAGCGAGTATCTTCATTTCAAAACATTTAGACATAATATTCAGCCCTTTTTAAGAGCGTTATAGTTTGTTGGGAGAGAACCTTCAGTTCCTTTTATTTCTTCTCTACAATTTAGGAAAGTTGGTTTCTCTAGAAAGAAACACTTTAGACATACAATATGAGCAATATGTATGTCCCCATTGAAACATTTTTGGTATGAATTTAACAGAGTCGAATTGTTGAGTTCAAATGCTGCACATTACTACATCTTCCATTATGCTGTAATGTAATTATTATTATTATTATATATATATATATATATATATATATATATATATATATATATATATATATATATATATATATATATATATATATATATATATATATTAACGTTAATTAAACGACATATATCTCTTGTAGGTATATATATCAGCAATATTATTTCCATTTTATGATATGTTATGCATAGCTCCTATGAGACCGTTGACCTCAAAACTGATATCCAGTTGAGGGTCAATATTTATTGGCAGACTTTGAAACTTCCCATAACATATAACCATAACCATTTCTAATTCAATGGACCGTAAAGATCTTAATTGCTCTCCCAAAAATGTTTAACATAACTTTGTTGAACCGGCAAAGACGATATATTAATATCTAACTTTTAAGTATGCTTTCATGAAAGTAAGAAGATTGTGATCCTAAATCTAAAAGCACTCTCACTGGAACATTTTGTTCCCTTTTTTAAATTTGAGTGTGTGTTGCTAGAATATTTTGGGAAAACGCAACACCTGAATTTATGCAGATATTACTACTTTCAACAGGATTACTTCGTTCATCATAAACGTCTGTTGAAGGGCTACTATTTTGTGGAGAGCCACCAGGTGACTCGTGTTTGTTATTACAGTTTGAATAGCATAGAGCTGCAATATGTGTCTTTTTTCCACCTTTCCCACATGGATAACTAATTCCATATTTTTTCGCAGGGTATTCATTCGCGAAATGTTATTTACTAGAAGAGCAACTGAAGCATAAACTTAGCTCCCTACAACGGTTTTTCCTAGTTTCGTGAGAAGAATATGTCCCACAGGAAACCATAGGATGATTACCTTCACAAAATTTACAATGAGAAGAATAAGTATTAAATTACCCTTCCCCCCCACCCGTTTTGGTTTTACGCGTATCATTATTGCCACTCTGGTTAGAAGATTTTACACATTCTTTTGAGGACATTCTTTACATGATGATTTAGAAGACTTTCGCTCGTGAAACATCAGATTATGATGTTCAGAGCGCTTTTCTTTCAACTTCTCCAAAGATTTTAACACTACCATAATTTGGAAGATGACATTTATAGATGGATACTCCACCTGTTTTATAAACTTAAGTTCACGTAGGAACCTGACAGGTAATTTGGCTACGATTATGTGGCTCACAAGCTTGCAACCAGCAGATGACCAAAAAAATCTAGCCCAAACTTCTTGAGCTCATGGAAATATGCTCGGACCTCTAAAATGAACATTCTTATCTTTTCAAGATTGCGATTATCTAAAAGAGGGGCAGAATCCATTTTGTGAAACAATGAATCGATTATATAAGATTCGTCGAGATAAAGATTCTTTAAAATGTCGTGCCACCTCCAAATTTTCATTAATGTTAGGCAAGTGCTCAATGTCTTTTAAGGCATTACCAGACAGCAAAGACTTCAAGTACTGCAATTTTGTATCATCCGAAACATCTTTTCTAGTTCCATATATATTATGGAACTTGAGTAAGAATGAGCGAAAAGAGTGTCTATCACCCTCTCCTTTAAATTTTTGACACTTAATAGCAAGAATCTTTATTTCTTGCTTCCGACTATAAAAGCTCTTGAAAAGACTTTGCATTTCAGAGCGCGTTACCGCTCCCTCTCGAGAATTTATTGAAGAAGGCGCAGAAGGGAAATATGTCTCATGTGGCTTCATATGCAACAACTTTTCGTTTCGCATATGGTAATGACACGTCTCGATGGTCCTATTATGCTTTACGCATCCGTCAATTTTTTTTTATTTTCTTATATATATATATATATATATATATATATATATATATATATATATATATATATATATATATATATATATATATATATATATATATATATATATATACTATATATATATATATATATATATATATATATATATATATAAGGAAAGTTCAGTACAAGTACTTGTACTTAAGTACATTTTTAGTACTTGTACTTACCCAGTTTAAAACACAGTGTACTTGTACTTGTACTTGCACCTTCTGTACTTAAAAATTTGCAAAGTACTTGCAAGTACATTTTTTTTATCTTGCCAATATTTTTTTTTTATATAACTTTTCTACGTATTGAAATTATTATTTCTTATATTCTAAATATATTTCCATTTACCTGAATATAAAGTATGTCATTGTATATATATATATATATATATATATATATATATATATATATATATATATATATATATATATATATATATATATGTAACTATCTTTTCTACACGTCAAAATTAACGCACCACTGACATATGTTGTTAACAGGTTACAGAATAGACCAGAATGCTGTGTAACTTTATTATGCACAAATAACATAGCATTTGGGACACATAATACAGTGGTAAGATTGTCGAGGGTCCCAGAGTCCATGGGGGTTCAGGCCTGTGTGGCCCAGCCGATGCGTTTCCTCAACGTCGGGACGTTATCACTGCGGTGAAGGTTTGTTTGTAAATGGTGTTAATAAATATCGTGTATGGCCACCTTTGGAACATATGACGGCTTGACGGCTTGGCATCGTAGTGGCATGCTCTCAATAAGATGCCGAATGTCCTCCACGGAAATCTGATCCAATTACGCGAAGCACCGTCTGCCGCAGCGTCTTTAGGGTTTCTGGGGGTGGTTGCAGCTGTCGCAACCATCGTTTCAACATGTCCACACATATTCAATTGGGTTTATGTAGAGAAAATGTATGTTGGCAATCCAATGTCCTGATTTGGACCGTCGTTAGGTGTTCAATGAAGCATCTGGCCTTGCGTGCTCTTGCGTTGTCATGCATTAGGGCGAATCCGTCATCGATGTGGAGGGCATATGGCACGACATACAGGTCAAGGATGTCTGCGATGTACCGTGCGGTGGCTAGGGAACTACCATCTAGGACAGGCAACTCTACACGACCCGTTAAAGACATGCCCCCTCAGACCATGAGAGAGATCCTCCTCCAAATGGCAGTGTAAGGCATATTACACTTCGCGTACCTTTCATTAGGTCCTCGATAGTCTCTGAATTGCCAATCGGAGGTGTAGAGACTGACTCTGGACTCCTCCGTAAAGAGCACATTCGCCCAATCGCGACGGTCCAATGTAGTCGCGCCCGTCTATGCTCCCTGGTGTGTCGTTGTCCTTTGACCAGCCACCGTGGCCGTTAATTATGTTCCGCGAAGCGTTGACGTATTGTATTATTACTCACACGGGTCACATGTACCTCCTGCAGCTGTATTTGAAGGTGCTTTGTTGTTGTATGACGGTCTCTTACAGCCCGCATACCTTAAAACGGTATTCAACGCCAGTCGTGGAGCTTGGCCTGACCTGGCCCGGCCACCATGCGTGCTCCTGGGGGTCGTGGTGCCAATCCAGTAAAATAAAATAAACATACCTACGTTTTTTGTTTTGTAAATTTCGTTCAAAAGGAAATGTGTTCGAATTAATGAAATCTAAATTAAAAACACAAATTTACACAAATAAAAATTAAATTAGTAGGTTGTTTTATTTATATATATATATATATATATATATATATATATATATATATATATATATATATATATATATATATATATATATATATATATATATATATATATATATAAATCATACGGCACCGCAGCGCGCATCTGAAGCGAGCGCTTCAGCGAGCGGTCTGCCATGCATTAGGGAAACCTGCTATGCATCTACCCTATGGTATTGTTTAATTTAAATAAAACATGAAAGTAAATATATACGTAATTATCCGAAAATATTTCATTTTTGAAAAATATTTTATATAAATGAAGCCGAAGTCAGTCTTTTTTGCATATTTACGTTTTCGAACAAATATTTATATACGACTTTTTATGACAAATGTACAATATATGAGGAAAATTATTTTCTTAGAGGCACTTTAGAGCCTGCGCAAATTTAATAAATTAAATTTAACCTACATTTTAGCAAATAATTAACATTGTAAATTTAATAAATTACATTTAACTGACATTTTAACAATTAATTAATATTCCACTCTCAAGTACATCCATTTGAATTTTAAATTTAGACTTTTCAGATTTTTTAGCCTTCGGCTTTCTGCAATATAGGTGAACTTTGCATATAGACAAAAATATCGTAAAATATTTTAATATTTTTTCAAAAATAATAATTTGGATAACTTGTATGTAATCACTATTTAATTCACATAAAAGTTTTATTTTATTTTTAAGACTTTAGATTTCTTTTGAATTTTAAAATGTTGAAATTTTTAACAAATACATGTAGTTCTTCCATAATTTTTTTTATGCGCTAAAAATAACCTTCAAATATAATTTCTTCCCCTATCTCACATTTTCGTTATTTTTTTTTTCTCCCGATTTGATCTTTTTTCCTTTTAAAAAATTATTTAAAATATTTCGAACTTTTGAGTCATGTTCGTTCAGACTTAAATTCATTGTTAGTATCATACTAGCAATATA
>JABUQX010143883.1:0-2500 GCA_015478945.1 Trachelipus rathkii
ATTATTATTATTATTATTATTATTATTATTATTATTATTATTTTTTTTTTTATTATCATTATATTTACTATCAAAATATTTACTATTATTACTATTTTTCTTTATTTATTTATAATGTTATTCGTATTACTATTATTTTGGGTTCAATGGACGAAAACGTCCCCCTAGTAGCCCTTTTCTCTTCTATTTATTATTATTATATTTAATTCTGTAAGCATAACAATGTATTATTTAGTGAGAATAAAGTATTTTTGATTTGATTTGATTATTATTATTATTATATTATTATTATTATTATTATTATTATTATTATTATTATTATTATTATTATTATTATTATTATTATTATTATTATTATTATTATTATTATTATTATTATTATTATTATTATACTTCTTTGTTATTATTATTCCTGTTCCTAATCGTATTATTACTATTACCATAGTAATATTACTTATCAAATAATTATTGTTATTAAGGCATGAATATTGTTATTAGTAATATTAAGAGTATTATTATGATTCGCATTATTATTTGTATTATTATTGTTATTGCTTGTATCCGTTTCCCGAGTAAATATTGCTCGAATACTATCAACAATATTCCTAGTATTATTCATCCTATCTCTATAATAAGGTGGTACCTATCAAGCAACCTATTGCAGTGTCCAATATTAGAGACAGTAATACCCTGTTCTATAGGTTATTACTTTACGTTGCAGAGTTTCCGTAGCCAACTCGTCACATCTACGGAACATAAACACCAATATTCACATCACACCCCTTGCACCTTTCTAACTCATTTACCTACTAAATGAATAACTAAATGAAGAACTTTACAGGTAACTTTATTTAAGACAAAACGTTTGTAATGGTACAAAGATAATATCCTCCAAATTTGTCCCCCTATTTCGTAAAACACCCTGTATATATATATATATATATATATATATATATATATATATATATATATATATATATATATATATATATATATATATATATATATATATATTTTACACACAGAACGAACAAACAAACACACAAAGGAATAAATAGAGATAGGAGGATTGAGGAAGAGTCTAACAGAGTAAGAGATCAATAGACTAAGATAGTAGTGGAAGAGAGAGAGAGAGAGAGAGAGAGAGAGAGAGAGAGAGAGAGAGAGAGAGAGAGAGAGAGAGAGAGAGAGAGAGAGAGAGAGAGAGAGAGAGAGAGAGAGAGAGATAGGTTGAGAGAGAGAGAGAGAAGAGAGAGAGAGAGAGAGAGAGAGAGAGAGAGAGAGAGAGAGAGAGAGAGAGAGAGAGAGAGAGAGAGAGAGAGAGAGAGAGAGAGAGAGAGAGAGATTCCTCTCTTAAAAAATGAAACCTATTAAATAAAATACCTAAGAATTGAGATCCTTTTTATGATTCGTTTAAGATCAAAGTAAAACTGAAAGCAAAATAATTAAATGAAAGCGCATCTTATTTCCCAAAAGAGAAAAACACTTTTACTGCTTTCTTTATCTATTATGCTTTCTATCTAAATATTCTATCTAAATCTTCTTCATCTAAACGTTTATCATCTCTCTCTTCTAATCCTCTATCAAAGTCTTCGCAATTTTACTCAAATACTTTAGGGAAAAACACTTTTAATATTAAGTTCCTCTATCTATAAGGCTCTCTATCTAAATTCTTTTTCTAAATTTTTATTATCTTATAATTCTTTATCTTCTCAAACTATTTAATTTTTTGCATTAGTTATCTTAATCCTAAATAATTTTTGTAACTATAGTTTTCGTTAATTCAGTATGGTTATTAATATTTTTAGCGATCTATTGTCTTTTTTTCTTATACCGTACTTATATCTATGCATTTCAAATAACATTACTTGCTTGGTTTTTGTTACTTCATGAGGGAGTATAGGGTCTCTCTCTCTCTCTCTCTCTCTCTCTCTCTCTCTCTCTCTCTCTCTCTCTCTCTCTCTCTCTCTCTCTCTCTCTCTCTCTCTCTCTCTCAGTCAGTCATCTAGTGTTTTGAGTCATACATGTGATTAATTTACACAATACAAGCTTGAATTTGCTTTCCGACCGACGAGGATTCCACTCCGGGGATGTAGGTAATGCAAATACACCGTTTTAGAGACATATACGGAACACATCCCAAAAAAAAAACATTAGAGCTGCTAGTTTCGTGTTTTTGAGTCTTAAAGAGTAAGTTTTGTATTGTATTGTGTTGCATGTTATTTTATTGTTTTGTATTGTACTAAAACGATGTAAAATATGTTACATAACTTTTCGTTAATGCATTTTGATGACATTATCTTAGAACGAGAGAGAGAGAGAGAGAGAGAGAGAGAGAGAGAGAGAGAGAGAGAGAGAGAGAGAGAGAGAGAGAGAGAGAGAGAATTGTTAAATTTGTAATATATTAAAATTAAGTGATTTATATCATTAATTAAGAAAATAAATAATTAATATATTTATTAAATAACTAATTAAGTCTATATCAATTGCTGCTACCGTG
>JABUQX010143883.1:10000-17500 GCA_015478945.1 Trachelipus rathkii
CCTCCATTCAGTTGGATCATGATTCAAATTCAAACATTTCATCATGCTATTAACGTCGCAGCAAACGAACGTTGTTTTTCTTCTCGAAAAGGAAGTAGACCCCTCTGACGTTCTCTGAACTGTGAGACCCTGACATCACGTTGGAGAAGATTTCATTGCTGTAGTCTTGACCCTAGAAGTTCTGACTTCTCCTTTGACAAGCCAAGGTCCTGAATGAGATCACTCAATTCCGCTTGACTCAGTCGGTGCGGTGTATCATCGTTTACCTCAAAACCTGGGTCCTGGGATGTGGAAGGCTTGTTGGGTTCTTTTTCCACACTGTCTTCATTTTCTACTTCAAGCTCATGGTGTTGAGGTGGACTAAGAACTGGTAGACTATCTGAATGTGAAATAGGTCAAATAGCAGATGGAAGATTCGGGTATTCGCCTATTCCTCTTTTCTTCCTTGACAATCCTGCGTTTATAGGTGGAGTCAAGAAGAAGTAGCAGCCATCTGTATGATTTGTAGGCTCCCACGCCAAACCATGGCACAGCAAAAAGCCATACATCGTTTTTATTTTTCTTCAGCCATTCTCTGTGTATAAAATTTTGAACAAGTTGCGCACCATATATGTGGAACCATGACATATCCTGGTCCCCAACCTTCATACCAAAATAATGCTGATAGGCAGTCTTCACAAGAGGCGTCAGATTGTGTTTCCGTGACGAAAATATTTCACCACATATGTAGCAAAAATTATTCGCTAAATTTACACATTTTCGTGGCATTTTGATATAACAAATTTTACACTTCAAAAGCACTCCAAAACCAGAAATTCTGAAAAAATAAAACATAAACAATATGAAACTCACAGTCACATTAACAGTTATTATGTTTATAACCTACAAACATCTGGGGAACATTCTGTTATGTCAGATGAGAGGTGTGACAACTCCCAAAAACAAAATTTCCCCCACACTACAAATTTACTATAAAATAATTACATTTCACTGTATATCCAAAGCAAGAGCTAATCGATCATTTTTATGGTGATTTTTGAATTCAGCAGATGGAAATACATAAGAATACGCTAATTTTGAGCCCGAAACAATTTCATTGTTGTGCAGTGAATTATTCAATTTAGTCCTATTTCATATTTGCTAAGTTTATTCTATTCCCTATTTACCTTATTTATTAAATTTCTTATTTATACTATTGGTTAGAACTATCCTATTTATTATATTTGCTAAGTTTGACCTATTTCGTATTTACCTTATTTGTAAGTTTGTCATATTTCCTATTTCTCCTATTTTTTTGTTTGTCCTATTTCCTATTGCCCTACTTATTAAATTTGTTCCATTACCTATTTACCCTATTTGTTAAGTTTGTCCTATTTCATTTATATCTTATATGTTAGCATGTCCTATTTCCTATTTATTATTATTTAAATTTCTCCTATTTCCTATTTATCTTATTTATTCTCTTTATTCCTTAACGGTGCTTTGATAAAAGTATTAATGCGTTTCATATTTTTCTCTCGCTTCAATCATATTTAATTAAAATTATTTAATTAAAGAATAAGACTGGAAGCATTAATAAACATTATTAATGCACACTCACGTACTGTATGCAGATGTATGTGGATTTGTGTAATGATGTTGATATATATATATATATATATATATATATATATATATATATATATATATATATATATATATATATATATATATATATATATATATATATATATATATATCTCAGTATATATATATATATATATATATAACTATATATGCAATATATATATATATATATATATATATATATAACATATACTATATATATATATATATATATATATAACTTTCTTTCTTCTATATATATACTCTGTACTCAACTTAACCTTATATACATATATATATAGATCAACCTCTGAAAACCTGATCCATATCAAAAACACAACAGCTACCAGGAAAAGGGATACATTGCTGGAATTGGTAAAATTTTAGATTGGAAAATGTAAAAAAAATTAAAAAAAAATTATCTCAAAAAAAACAATAGCTACAGCGAAAGGAATACATTTTTGGAATCCTCGTAAAATTTTGGATAGGAAAATGTAAAAAAAATAAATAAAAAATTATTGTTAATAATTATAGTAATATGATTAGAGGGCCTATTTAGAGACCTTTTTATTGGTTACTCGTTAAAATAAATAGACTTTCTATTAAATTTTGCTTTTTTTTTAACTAAAGAAGAAATACCTCATACCACCAAATTTGATGGCAGGTCGGTCTCTCGGCGCTTCGGGAGCTACAGGGTAGGACTAATTCCCCCCTCCGGGGAAGGTCTCGGAACCCGCTCTTTGGTATTTGGGTGTCGCGGGGGTTCGTCCGCCCCTCCCTGCGGGGTGGAAACGTCCCCCCACCTGTGTTCCCCCGTCGGCTCGAGCCTAAATTGCTGCTTAATACCTTTACAAATAATATACATATATATACTATGTCCCCTGCCTTCAAAAAAAAATAGCCAATTTTATGTTTTATTTTCTTTTTATTCTTTATATTTTCCAGACAAAATTTTTACAAGGATTCGAAATCTATAACTTTCTTCCTATTTAATTCGAGATATGATTTACAGTTTCCTCCTAGTAGCAAAATTGCTAAGGGTTCAGCAGCAATGTATTGCTGTGTAGTGGTTACGAGGATATCATTCTGACTGACCACTATTTTTATAATAAAAATATTTTTTTTTATACGTAATATTATCATATAACCTAAATACATATATATATATATATATATATATATATATATATATATATATATATATATATATATATATATATATATATATATATATATATATATATATATATATATATAATACATATATATATATATATATATATATATATATATATATATATATATATAATAATATATATATATATATATATATCTATATATATATATATATATATATATATATATATATATATATATATATATATATATATATATATATATATATATATATATATATATATATATATATTATATATTTATTTAGGTATATATCCCATCGAAGAGAGTAAAAAATGTAAAGATTCAATAAAAGCTAAAGCAAGAATATTTTAGAAAATTTTTTTAAAAAAAACATATTTACAAAACTATATATATATATATATATATATATATATATATATATATATATATATATATATATATATATATATATATATATATATATATATATATATATCTTTATTTATTTATATATTTATTTTTAAATCATTTGACCTATCGCCCGGACCGCTTCGAGAAAGATCATTCGGGATGGAAATTTCTTGAAGTGACTTCTTTAATTGGTTTGTTGGTTTATAAGCAGGCTTTTGTAGAAGGGTGACAACTGCATGACTGTATTTTGCAATGTATCTATAGTGTAATCTCCAAAGCCTCTATTATAGTTGGGAAGGTTGTATACACAAAATGATTCGGCAATTTTTCTTTTGTTGCTATCTTGTATGTATCTGATGTGTTTCATATTATTGATGTTGATTTGGTGGTCATGTGTTAATCTATGTTGAGTAAGTGCAGAGTTTTCTTGGTGTGTGTTTAAATCGTATGAGTGTTGGTATTTGCGAAAAAAGAACCCAATTGCAATATTGATCTACCGACAGGAGTCCTTTTCATCGTAATAGCCATTGATACTACCACACAATTTCCTCAGAAATTCTACAATGCTTTGAAAAGCCTGAAAAATAACAACAACATCGTAATCTCCAGAGCCGACAAAGGTAACAATATTGTCATTATGAATACACAAGACTATAATATAAAATGCCAATCCTTACTAAATACCCAAACATATGTATACACTATTAACCAAAAAACCCCACTCAAACTCCCAAACTACATTTATTTCCAACCTTAACACTTTTCTTAAAGCACATCCGCAACTATATAAAAAATTAAAAGCATACATGACTCAACCTTCCCAGTTTTACGGAGTACCAAAAACACACAAACAAAATATACCACTTCAGCCCCATCATTTCAAATATCAACAGCAACACCTACAAACTTTCTCAATGGCTAACACAACAACTAAAACCCATATTAGGCACAATCTCCAATTCTCATTTAAAAAACACAGAAGATTTCATAAACAAAATTTCTCACATTAACACTAAAACACACACTTTTGTTAGCTACGACGTAGTCTCTCTTTTCACCTCTGTCCCAGTCCCACATCTTCTCGAACTCTTAACTAAATACATTAACGACAACAACATATCTCTCTCATTTCCGTTTCCTATCATTAAACAACTCATTCTACTCACACTACAACACAATTTCTTTCAATACGGCCAACATTTTTACAAACAAACACAAGGACTGAGCATGGGCTCCCCCCTGTCACCCATGCTCAGTAACATATACATGGAACTTCTCGAACACTACTACATTCTCCCCCACACACTTCTCACAGGTTGTGTTTGGCTCAGATATGTCGACGATGTCTTCGTTGCTGTGCCGAATGCAACCAACCCACATAACATCTTAAACTTTATTAACACTATACACAATGACATACAATTTACAATAGAAACTGCAACAAATAACACAATCCCTTTCTTAGACACCCTTGTAATATCTGACCATAACATAAAACCTTCATTTACAATATACAGAAAACCTACATCTAACCCTTCATACATTCTTTCACTCTTAACACAAAGTTTAACCTCCCACCTCTACCTTCGTGCATTCAAAATCTGCTCCCCTTCACACCTCAGTACAGAAACTACTTACCTAAAACAAAAGTTTGAAAAACTAAAATACCCACCCCATGTAATACATACAGCATATAAAAAAGCCAGGAAAACTTATTATCACACCAGTATAAAAAAACAAACAACACAAACATATATACCCATCCCAAACAAACAACATAAAAAAACATTCCGAAACACATACAATTGATACCTTCCAATAACATTCTCATTAAAAAAATATTAAAACCCCCCAAATCAACAATAAAAAATCCCCCCTGTTTATACAAAATACCCTGTAACACCTGTAACAAAAACTACTTTGGTGAAACCATAGATTTCAATAGACGCAAATACCAACACACATACGATTTAAACACACACCAAGAAAACTCTGCACTTACTCAACATAGATTAACACATGACCACCAAATCAACATCAATAATATGAAACACATCAGATACATACAAGATAGCAACAAAAGAAAAATTGCCGAATCATTTTGTGTATACAACCTTCCCAACTATAATAGAGGCTTTGGAGATTACACTATAGATACATTGCAAAATACAGTCATGCAGTTGTCACCCTTCTACAAAAGCCTGCTTATAAACCAACAAACCAATTAAAGAAGTCACTTCAAGAAATTTCCATCCCGAATGCAGTTTACTGTAGTATCTGAAGAGGTCAGGATTGACGAAAGCTCATACGTGATTTGTATATATATATATATATATATATATATATATATATATATATATATCATACATATATATCTGGTATATATAGAGATCAAAATTGAAAAAAACTTATACACTTCTATATATATATATATATATATATATATATATATATATATATATATATATATATATATATATATATATATATATATATATATATTATATATATATATATATATATATGTATTTTTAAAAAAGTTTTATGTAAAGTAAAGTGTTTTTAAATATAAGTGCATTTTAACACCTCCAATAGCAACACAGGGTCAAAAAAAGTTCATAAATATAACCAAGCGAAAAATAGCTTTAATATAATATATATATATATATATATATATATATATATATATATATATATATATATATATATATATATATATATATATATATATATATATATATATATATATATATATATATATATATATATATATATATATATATATATATATATATATATATATATATAACCCTCTTTCTTTATAAATCTTTATATAAAGAAACTGATCAATTCTATAAACGGGAATCATAATAATTTAATAATGAAAAATGCAGCACCAAGGCTCCAGATAACATTGGAGAAAATCTTTATTGAATTAGTTTACAACGTTTCGGAAAGCTTATCAGTTTCCATCATCAGGCTGGAGATATCAATAAAAATAAAAATAAACAAAGATACAAACAAAAAATAAAAATAAAAATAAAACTATAGACTAATGAACAACAAAATGAGGTTATAAATAAATTAATGTTTGGGATAAACAAATATTTTCTTTCGTAATATAAAATAGAATTGGTCTACAGTTATCAATTATCTTAACTACAGTTATCAATTATCTTAACAATTATCTTAACTTACACTGCTTCAAATGTCATTCTGTTTTCATGCTTTTAATTAAGTTACCCACTTGTCAAATATTTCATTTATATTTCTAATTGTTTATTTGTTAATTTTGTTAAAACTTTGGTTACTAGGCCTACTTTGAAGATTTGAGTTTCCGGTTCCGCTAGTTAATATGAAATTTAAATGTTTAAGTTAAGATAATTGATAACTGTAGACCAATTCTATTTTATATTACGAAAGAAAATATTTGTTTATCCCAAACATTAATTTATTTATAACCTCATTTTGTTGTTCATTAGTCTATAGTTTTATTTTTATTTTTATTTTTTGTTTGTATCTTTGTTTATTTTTATTTTTATTGATATCTCCAGCCTGATGATGGAACTTTCAGAAACATGCAAACTAATTCAATGAATTTTCTCCGCTATCTCGAGCTTGAATTTTTGTTTTTTTTTATTAAAAAAATATATATATATATATATAAATATATATATATATATATATATATATATATATATATATATATATATATAGTTAAATATAGCAGATAGATATATATTTTATAAATATAATATATATATATATATATATATATATATATATATATATATATATATATATATATATATATATATATATAATATCTTCAAATTAGCCAAATTTTAATTTTGAAATAGTTTGGTCTTTCCCACCTCAATACTTTAATGAGAGTTACAAATTAGCGCCAACATCCTTGAACGTATCAATTGGCACCTCAGTGTCCTTTGAAGTGCGAAGGGGGGGGAAAAAGTTGTGCCTATCGTATCTCTTTTTTAACGGTCATTGGCACCTAACTCGTAATTTGATTTCCTCCTTTCCTTTTGAAGTTTTTTTTTTTTTTTTTTTTTTTTTTTTTATTAGGCTTTGGACTTTGGCAACTTTTTTTTGGAGAAAAAGTTAATGCAAAGAAAAGTGGTAATGCTGTTAATATATTCTTTGATGATATTAGTGATGAACATATGGTTAGAATGAGGGATTTAGGGAAAGAGGGTTCAGATAAGGGGGGGGAGGGTCAGATTCTGTAAAGATTTTTTTTTTAAATTTATTTAACTTTATTTTTATATGCTAAAAATTAATAATGTTTGAAATAGCAACATTGCATCCTTCAATTATGATAATATA
>JABUQX010143883.1:22500-26538 GCA_015478945.1 Trachelipus rathkii
ACGTTGAGGGGTTTCATGAATAAAAGTCTTGCCTTTTACTCGTTTATTTTAGGAAGCATTTAAGACCTCGGAACATAAATTCAACAACAAATTCGTCCCAACATGGGACCCAAACCAACAACCTGTTTCAAAACAAAGAATTTCGAAATAAATGAAATGTCCCCACAAATTACAGTACAATAATGCGGAGTTAAAAATCATGTATCAGAACTTTACAAAATTAAGAAATTGAATACATTTATAAAAGTAATATAATAAAATATATATATCATTATAAAATTGTTGCACTCATTAACAAAGTAATTGCAATATAATAATTAATTTAATATATAACACCAATTAAAACCACAATATGTTTATTATAAAAATGAATGAAAATATAGAAATATTTCAAATGACCCATTTTCACTTATCATAACCTCAATTAATTTTTGGATCACCGCTGTGATGTTACAAATAATATGTACTAAATTAGAATGCCAATTTACCTTCACTAAACTTCAAGTAGAATCTTATGGAGCCATGGAAAATGATTTATGCACCCGCATAAATAAATACTGCCTGTTTTTATATTTCAAAGGGAAAAATATACATTAAAATAAAAGTATGTGAAATGGTAAAAAGAATGTATGTACAAACTATATATATATATATATATATATATATATATATATATATATATATATATATATATATATATATATATATATATATATATATATATATATATATATATATATATATATATATATATATATATATATATATATATATATCTATATAGTACATGTATACTTTAAATCATTTTTATAACATACTTATAGTACACAGGGTTGGGTAGGTAAAAAAGAAAAGTAGCACAGAATAATATTTTTCTTTGGCTGGGCAAAAGACACTCGACTTTCCTCTATTCCTTTCGTATCATTTATAATCTCAACTGTTGGCCCATGGCTCTATAGGGCAGATGAAGTAGCTTCGCACTAAGATTTTGTGAGCCAACCTCGATCCTTTCCTATCATTGAGAGAAGAAGTGGAAAAATGCAAGGGGAGTTTTGTTTGCAAAGTTCTTTGATCTATTTTATTCTAAAGAACTTAGTTCAAAGGAATAGAAAATTATTTTGGTTTGTACAGAAGCTAATAACAAAACCAGATATCGTCTTGTGAGAGAAATTTTAAGTCTTAGTGGGAAGAGGCTTTTTAAGGCATATATGCATTGTGTATGCAGTTTCTAAACGAGTTTGTTTGTTCGAATGAAAATGTTTTCTTGTATGATTGAGGTGAAATCGTGGGAAGCGGAAGTGGGGATGTGGTCACTGTTTGAAACTTGTAAAGATTTGCAAACAGCTGCACTGTTGTTCAAACTTATTGTTTTGTACAAAACGAATTCTGTCCCAGGACCCCCTTTGAGAAAGAGTCTTTATCTGAAAGATTTGAATGAATCAACATGGGTGTGCATTCTGTTTAAAGAAGAGCACATATCTAGCATCCATCGAGATGGTAGTACTCGCATCTCCAGGATGAAGGACATGGTTGAGTTTACAGATTCTGGAACATGAAGAAAACTGTCCAGAAAGGTTACATGCTTAACTATGATAGATAAAAACAAGGTAGGAAAACAAGACAAGTCTGGTGTCTGAGGTATAATATTTGCGGATGGTGTAGATCTAAAAATTTGGTAAGTGGATACCAGTGGTGCACGGTAGTCCGAAACTATTTCTTATTCCTTACGGTCATTTTAAAACGCTTTTCTTTCTTAAGAATGTTGAAAGAGTTTTTTAAACTATTTTATTAGAGGCGGTTTTAATTGTTACTTTACGTTGCTTTAGCCTAATTTAAAATTAATCATGTAAATTAAAGCAAATGTTAATAGTGTTAATATCGCGAAATTGATATCAACTATTCAAAAGAAAAAAAATTAAAGCAAATGTTAATAATGTTAATATCGCGAAATTGATATCAACTACTAAAAAGAAAATATTAGATCAATACTTAATAAAACAAAGTTAGTTCTCTAATAATTAAATGGTCGCCAGATTAATCAAATGATCAGATAAGACTTTAAGATTAATCAAAACAAAACGGTAAACATTAAAGTTAATGGTTAGTTAAAACAAAGCAGTTACTGACTTAATTGTAAGCTCGTAGCGGTGAATGCTAAGAATATTTCTTCTAAAAATTAAAGAAATTAAAACTAACTTAAAAAAATGAAACTAAAAACTTCTTAAAAATACTAAAAAATGAAGCTAAAAACTTCTTCTTAAAAATACTAAAAAGTGAAGCTTCTTAAAAATACTAAAAAGTGAAGCTAAAAACTTCTTCTTAAAAATACTAGAAAATTGTAAAACTAAACGAAGCTTGTGCAAAAATTAATAAAGCTATATTTTTTTTCATATATAAAAAAAGTTTTTACTTTTATTTTTATCCTATTTTTATTTTAAAAATGGTTGTTCCCCCTCTCTGAGTGAAACACATTTATGTTGTAAAAAAAAGATTATAATATGACTAATGCGGACTAATCACCCAACAAGCTTATGCTTTAAGTTCAAAACTAAATGCTTTTCGTTTCTTCCTTAGAAAGAAAACGTTTGGCAAAAGTTTTCTCAATTACTTTATTTTAAAATTAAGAAATGATATTTAAAAATATCAGGAGAGCAAAAAAAACGTATTTCCAAGTCTGGAAAAATTCTCATATATAAAAAAAAACGTGTTCATCGGAACGTCTTTGAAAGCTACTCTACTTTGAAATAGATACTTTCTCTAACCTAAAAAGAGCAAAAAAAAATAAAAATCAAAAAAAAATGTTATCGTCAAAATCTGTTACTGGACATCTTTTAAATCAACTCTGTAGGAAAATAACGGTATAAATTCCTTATCTATCTGCTTTAGGAGAGGGCTGTCTCAATCGTTTGAGTCTCCTTTTACGAAGTTTATGAAATAAACTGTTATTTAAAACCTTTGTTTTTTAAAATTTATATTAAAAAAATTAAAAGAATGGAGCAGCTAACTATAAAAACATAGTAACAACGCTATGGTACATCTGGCTACATTCGCAACGTAATCAACGACTGGCTTGGTTACTCTAGGATACTCAGGAAAAACACAGGGGAAAACATCATCCCAAAAACTGGTAACTTCCTTTAAAAGGACCTAACTTTCAAGCGCTATTACGCAACATCAGACATGATGAGATGAAATAACTTAAGTCTTTTCTGTTTGAAGACTCGGTTCGGTTACTACCTTAGAACGCTGTTATGTAACATCAAACATAATAAGATGTATTACGCAAGTCTTTTTACGAAGGATTGCATTCAACAGAGCTATGATTTACTTTTAGTTATCGGTTCCCCTTTCGATTCAATAATAAAAATAAAAAAAAACGATATGTGCCGCTCGAAACGGGCTTCCTGTTGCTTCCGACAGTTTCGGAGCAAAATTTAGACCTTTATCTAAAAACTGACTGAAAATCATATCAAACATGGGTATACGCATCTTGTACATCCAGAGACCCGCTTGATTGTTTCAAGATTTTTAAGGGGAAAGTACCAGCTATTTACGGCTCTGCAGGAAGTTTCAGCTTCCCTTAAAGAGAAAGAAGAAAAGGACCTGATCATCAGAGCGTCGTTAGGTAACATCTGTCTAAATGAGATGAACTAACTCAAGTCTCTTTTATGGAGGAATATGCTTACCCTCCTATGATTTTAATGATTTTTTGGAAATATGCACCTTTATCCATTATTATTTATTATATATATATGTATATATCATATAATATATACATATATAATTTAACTAACTCATATATATATATATTATATAATAATATATATGCTCATATATATATAATATATCTTTATATATATATATTTATATCAATATATTTCTTCTTCTATATCTATAACTTTATATATCTTATACTCTCACATATATATATATTAATATATATATATATATATATATATATAATAACTATATATATATATAACTAATACTAATAACTAACATATATATATATATAAATATACTATAAATAACTAAATA
>JABUQX010143884.1:5000-7500 GCA_015478945.1 Trachelipus rathkii
TAACAATGAAAATTTAAGTAGTAGTAATAACATGAAAAAAAAATGAAAATTTTGGTAACTCGAATACAAGAAAAATTTCTGATGATCATGCATGTATAAATAATTATAATAAAATTGATGATGTTTGTCAAATAAACAAAAATGAAAATGAAATACAAAAAGACAAAATTGCCATAGCCAAAGTGTTAAAAAATAAAAATGAAATTGATGATAGTAGTCATGTTTTGAATTTTTCTAATATTAAGGTGCATGACGGATATATATTTTTTAATAATTATATTGGTAATACTTTTGAGGGTGATCTGTGTATTGAGAGTACCGGATACAAGGCTTTCAGAGGGACAGCGGACGACTATTTAAATTCTAATTTGAGCGGAAATCATTATGTTTCTGCCGTAAAAGAAAAACTATCAGCCGCCCCCCTTTCTGAAAGTACTGTATCTTGCTCTAAGCTTTATAAAGTATTGGATAAAATATATAATAGAGTATATGTTATCGACTCCGGCTCCGAGGTAGATTTAATAGGGGCTAGCCCTATTCATAGACAAAAACGACCTATAGGGTACATTTTAGCTGCAAACGATTTTAGATATAGGTTTGAATAAAATATATACACATAAATTTTATGTAGCTGATGTAAAACTAAATATAATTGGAATAACATTTTTAAAATATTTTGGTTTTGGTATTAACTTTGACAAGGATCTACTAATAGATCCAGTTACAAACCACACCATAGTTTTAAGGCTAGATCGCCCCATAAAAGCAAAAATGGTAAATACTCTTTCAAATGATCTTTTGCATGCTTCTCCTCAAACTATACCTGCTATGCCTTTTAGTCCACTCTTTCCCTTAAATGACATTATATATAAATATAAAAATTTATTCTTAAACCCATATTTGAAGGAAAATTTGCATGTTAAATTAAAACAACAAACGAGATGGAAGGAGATTTTTGATAAATATGGGGAACAAGGGAGAGAGAAGGGAAAAGCGGGAGTAGAAGTGGGAGCAGAAATGTGGGAGAAAGAGAAATTGGGGGACATACCCGAAAGAATATTGAGAGAGTTGGCGAGTGCCTATCTCTATAAACCAACCATACGCGGGCCGCCCATACGGTTACCTGGCAGGAGGATTCCACACAAACTCTATGATGCCACAAAAAGGGAATTGAATCAATTAGTTAACGCGGGGGTCTTAAAACGCACCAATACAACTTGGTCAGCGCCTTTTTCTGTGTTACAAAAAGAAGACGGTCGAGTAAGATTAATTACAGACTTTAGACAGTTAAATAAAAGAACGGAGGTCGATATATTTGGCCTGCCTAACATCTACGATGCCATCTTCACTCTAAAAGGCAGTAAATACTTCAAGAAGGCAGATTTAACACAGGGTTTCTACAACGTGCCCTTACATCCTGATAGTCAAAAATATTTTACAATCACAAGCAACCTTGGCACCTATACCTATACCTGTTTGCCGATGGGGTTCATTTCATCTCCGTCAGCTTTTTAGAGGCTCGTAAATATATTATTGTCAGACATAAAAAAAAATTGTCACGTGTACATTGACGACATCTTAATATTTTCTGAGACAGCTGAAGAACATGAAAAGTTAGTTGAAACAGTTTTAAAAAGATTAAATTCTTATATATTAGCGTTAATGAAAAGAAAAGCAAATTTGGAGTCACTGAATTGGAATATCTCGGTTCCCTAATAAATGCCGAAGGGGTAAAGGCTAATCCTGATAAGGTTGCCGAGATTCTAACTTGTAAAAGGCCTCAAAATATCAAACAGCTGAGAGGGCTGATAGGGAAATTATCATTTATCGATTAATGATTCCGTGTCTGGGCAGATATCCTTAATCCTTTGACGGACTATCTAAAGGGAAAGCCCTATTCACGCAAGAAAATAATGTGGAACAAAAGATCAGAAAGAGCTTTTAGTGCTGCTCAGGAAGCGATAAAGAATTCATGCATGATAGCCTACCCCGGTACTGATACACTAATAAAGATATTCATTAATGCTACTGCAACCTCCTTAGCGGGTGTTATTATGGGAGATGATGACGAGAGCAGACCATACGCATTTTATTCTGCAACACAATCTCCTACGGAGAGAAGATATGATGATGTCAGTAAACAGCTATTAATTCTGACTAAGATGCTTAACAGATTTGGTTACTTGTTGATAGGAAGACAAATCACCATTTTTACGCATAGAAAATCATTAATCATGTTATATAATAAGGTTAATGATAGTGCGAACCAAAACGCAAAACAGGTGAGACAACTCAATTTGCTAACTCATATAACGTTAATTTTAAATTAATATCGATCAAAAATAACCCATTGAACGAATATGTGATCATCAATAATCCAAATATACAGGTTGCACTTGCATACGAACGAACCGAATACCTGGCAGACGAAGATTCACTAAAAAAAAGGTCCAACCGCCAGACATTTAAAGGGTTCCTACACGCGCACACACACGGGCAA
>JABUQX010143884.1:20000-32500 GCA_015478945.1 Trachelipus rathkii
TACACTAAAGCAGTAAATCAGTAAATCAGTAAATCAGTAAATCAGTAAATCAGTAAATCAGTAAAGCAGTAAATCAGTAAATCATAGTACCATCAACCATCCTACCCATTCGTGATCCATTGATCTAATGATCTATTGATCTATTGATCTATTGATCTATTGATCTATTGATTCAAGTCATATTTTTTGTTAAAATTGTTATGTTTTACATACCCTAAAGCAGTAAATCAGTAAATCAGTAAAGCAGTAAATCAGTAAATCATAGTACCATCAACCATCCTACCCATTCGTGATCCATTGATCTATTGATCTATTGATCTATTGATCTATTGATCTATTGATTCAAGTCATATTTTGTATAACATATCTCAAAAACTTTTATTTATTTTGTTTTGTTTTCTTTTAACATTATGTTTTTACTATAAAAATTTATTTATTTTGTTTTATTTGCTTTAAACATTTTGTTTTTTACTAAAAATTTATTCTTTTTATGTTTATAACTTAAAAAATTTGCATTTTTACATACCCAAAAGCAGTAAATCAGTAAATCAGTAAATCAAACCACCCACTCTATCCTCCTACCCACCCGTGATCTATTGATCTATTGATCTATTGATCTATTGATTCAAGTTTCTTTTTCTTTAGTATAATAAATAAGTTCTTTGGATAAAAAACGGGAAAAGAAAACAAGTTTTTATTTTAAAGCATTTATAACATAAGTGTAGACCTTTTCTTGTTCATTAGTGTTTGGGTGTTATCCTAGAATGGACGTTGGTAAATTTATGTTCCGTGCTCCTGCTACATGTCTTGTGTCTGGTCCTACAGGATGCGGGAAAACCTTTCTTTTATTAAACATTTTAAAAGAGGTTGAGATTTTCGAGCAAAAGCCTGTTAAAATCATTTGGTGCTACAGTGTTTACCAAGAAAAGTTTAATGATTACAAAGATGTGATTCAATTTCACGAAGGTATATACGATGTAAAGTCTTTGGAAAATATACAGGGTCACAAAATTATAATCCTTGACGATTTGATGCATAAATTGAATGAGGATATAGCTGAAACTTTCACAGTTTACTCTCATCATTTAAACATCACAGTATTTTTTATAACACAGAATATCTTTCATCAGAATAAGTATATGAGGGATGTGTCTTTAAACACACAGTATTTAATTTTGTTTGGGCAAAGAAGGGATATGAGTCAGGTCAATGTTGTGGGTTCCCTACTCAACGTAAAGAGTTCCTAAAAGTATATAAAGAAGTTACCTCTATTCCTCACGGTTATTTACTCTGTGAGCTTCATCCTAAGAACACGCATAGAGTGTTACTTCGTACAAATATCTTGCCTAACGAGATTGAGACAGTATACATACCTGAATAATGAGTACTCTAGTAGCAGATTATTTACCTCTTATGAAAAAATTTAAAAACCTGAAACCTTCTGAAAAACGTAAACTGATCTGTGAAGATGAAAAATTTATACAATGTATAGCAGAAGTATGCCTAAATCTTATAAAAGGAAATGTTCCTTTAAACAGACCTCAGAAGGTAAAGCTACGTCGTCATAGAAACATCATTAAAAAACTTGCTGGTAACGTAAGAAAACTTAAAAATAAAAAGAAGCTATTACAAAAAGGTGGAGGTGTGTTCCTACCTTTACTCTTTTCCGTTATAGCACCTTTGATAACCAAGTGGCTTGCTCAATGATGAAGAAGGTAGTGGTTTTACCCTACAGCGATTATGAGAAGTTGAAATATAATACAGGAACCCTACCTTTGCAACAACATCATCAACAACAACAACAACAACAACAACAACAACAACAACAACAACAACAACAACAACAACAACAACAACACAACATCAACAACAACAACAACAACAACAGCAACAACAACAACAACAACAACAACAACAACATCAACATCAACATCAACAACAACAACAACAACAACAACAACAACAACAACAACAACAACAACAACAACAACAACAACATCAATTCGAACAGCCTCAATCAGACATTCAGCAGCATCAGATCGGATATAATCCTTATCACCCATTGATTCAACAGCAACCTTTGAGTTTATATGATCCGCAAGTTGAACAGATAAATAATTACGAGAAGGAACTGTATCATATATTAAACTCTGATGTTAACATTCATGAAAAAAGAATCCTATATCAAAATGCTATACAAAAATTAGTAGATCTAAAAGTTTTACTAAATTCACCTAAGGAAGATTCAGCTATAGCACCAGACACTAAGATTGAAGTGAAAAGAGAAGATAATTTTAAACATATACTCAAGGAAAGCTTACCAATGAGGAATAAGAAAACGGGTTTAGCTCTATATAAGATTTTAAAAGATCAGCTTACTTGGAATGAACTCGGTCAAATCATTATTGACGGAGAAACAATAGCAGGATCGAATATTGTTGACTTGATATCTGATCTCTCACGTGATTGGAAGAAGGCTCCTGTGACAGGATGGAACAGGATCAAACAAGAACTTCAAACTATTAATTTCCCGAGAACTTTAATCCAGAATAAACAAAGATTAACGGAACTGGATAATATTCCAATGACTCCTAGACCAGATGTGAGTCCCGCTGGTACTTCTTTTGCATCGGACAGATTAAAGATGATACGTAGAAGTACATTACGTTCAAGTACAGGAAGAATAAGAAAAAAACCAAACTTCGTTTCAAAATGGATTAGTTCCTAATTATTTATTGGGGCTTTTTTATATGATTGTATTGTTTGTAATTTTAAATTATGTATATAACCTATGTTATCTTTCTGTATACATGTGTTATTTCTTTTTAGATTTGTAATTTAAAATAGATAATATTATTTTGTAATTGAAAATAAAATATTTCATATAGATATTCGGTTTTTATATCACCTTTCAGTATAAATGAATATGTTTTTTATTGATAATGTCATTGTGAGTCATGGAGGCTAAGAACGCGGTCGATAAATATTACTTTGATGTGAAACAGCCTTACAGTTATGGAGGCTTTTCAAGGTTCGCTTCAAAGTTTCCTCATATTAATAAAAAGGAACTGAAAAATTATTTACAAGGGGAGGATGCTTTTACTCTGCATAAACCTATACGAAAAAAATTTCCAACACGAAAAACCGTAGCCTCCCACTTAGATAATGTATGGCAACTTGATTTGACAGAGATGATAAAATATAAATCTTACAATGAAGGGTATCAATATATTCTTTTTGTGATAGATGTATATTCCAGATACTTATGGTTAAAGGTTTTAAAGGATAAAAAATCAAAGACTGTAGCTGCTGCAGTCAGAGAAATTATAAATGAAGATGACAGATATCCTCAAATGATGTGGACAGATAAAGGTACAGAATTTTTAGGTAAAGAGTTTCAAGAAATAGTTACAGAGTATGATATAGGGTACTATAACACATTTTCAGTTAATAAGGCTGCAATAGTGGAAAGAGTACAAAGAACTATAAAAGAAAGAATGCATAGATATTTCACGAAAATGAATACATTTAAATATATAGATATACTGCAAGACTTGGCTTATTCTTATAATAGGTCTTATCATAGAACAATTAAGAAGACCCCTCTAGAGATGGTAAAGACAAAACCCTCAGTTCCGAGTCGTCCTGTACGAAAAATTAAAGATAACACTGGTATTAAAGTAGGAGATTATGTGAGAGTGTCTAGGTCAGATGAAAATTTCAGAAAAGGGTATGAGGCGGGATGGTCAAGAGAAGTTTTTAAAGTAGATACAATCAGAGAATTCCCAAGAGACGGGTTAAAATTATACTATCTTGAGGATTTAGATGGCGAACAAATAAAAGGAGGGTTCTATAAACAAGAAATACAGAAAATACGGTTTGATCCTAAGAGTAATGAATATAAAATAGAAAAAATATTAGGATCAAAAGGAAAAGGTAAAAATAAACAGTATCTTGTCAAATGGATAGGTTACCCAGCGAAGTTTAATAGTTATATAAATGCTAGTGAAATTAAGAAACATTGATCAGTTTACTTTGTGAACATGGAGAGTGAAGATCATTTCTATTTAACTCTGCCTTCATCGGCTTCTATGGATCTATATCCTGAAAATAAAATATCGGACTATACAACCCAATTATTGAACCCTATAACTTTTGATCGAGAAATATATGAAGCTGGTTTAAGTGAAATAATTCTCGACGCCGATATAGAGAATAGGCCTGAAACATATTTGGCTTTTTCGATATTTAGAAATGTTGATAATGTTAAAAATGTATTAAATTTTAAAGCTGATACGGCGACTATCAAACGAGGCAACAATGAATATTTCTTTGAAAGATATTTCATAAACCACGGTCACTATAATTCGGTTACTGATGTGTTCATAGACTTAAACAAAAAATTTGAAGCAAGTCAGTTATGTAAAGATTTAGTGTTTCTTGTTAATAAATCCGTTAACGAAGATAACGCTTTAATCACTTTAAAATCTCATACTCATATGAACCTGAAAGATATAAGTTTATTTATATTAAGCCCTTCAACTTGGTTTCGTAATTGTTGTTACTCACATGTATACAAAATATCGGGAAATAATATCAAACCATCTCTAAAGGATCTAATGCGTTATATACCAACGATGGAAGAGTATATCTCAAAAAATGACACCAAGAATTCATTACATTTTGTATGCTTGCCTAATAAGATGTTTCAAGATCCAGGTATGGCCTATGTTTATACAGATATTGTAGACCATCAGTATGTAGGGAATACTAAAGCCTCTTTGTTAAGAGTAGTTCATTTTCCTAAAGGTCGTAAAGTTATAAGCTTTCCTAATGTTCACTTATGAGTAAGACCCAGCTGAGTTCAGTTCGCGTTTATATAAGAGACGTCGGGTAAACCATACCCATTCACAATTGGTACGGCAGTGTGTAAAGTACACATAAGAAAGAAGCTCCGTTAAATAATAATAATGGAAAGAAAAGAGTCTTCAGGGGTTCAAGAATGCAGAGGGAATATGGTTTTTTTGCTTCGTTATTTCGTAGAGCTATTCCCCTGTTTAAATCAGGAGGTAAATACATCGCTAAAAAAGCAGCCAGAACAGGAATAAACACAATCCAGGATATTATGGGGGGTGTCGACCCTCGTAGTGCTGTAAAACGCCGCATAGCTGATGTTTCAGATGAAATGTTAGATGATGTTAAACGAAAAATACGACGTAAGATGACTGGCAAAGGTGTAGGTGGTCGTAAAAAACCTGTAAAGAGGAATAATAAAGGACCACTAAAGAAAAAGTGTATTGATGTGTTTGCTCTCTAATAATAGTGATACGTGAATAACAGTGATAAGTGGTAACTTTTTTTTTTACATAAATAATAATAACCTGCATCTATTTCGTATATAAGGAATGTTTAAACATATCTCTCCTCATTATACGTCAAGCGATTGTAGTAGCAAGATGCATTTCCTCCATCCCTCTAGCCCCGACTGTTGTAAGAAATTGGATCTCTTTTCTGTGAATCCTACACAGATCAGTGTGAGTGAATCCAATTTTATTAGTATTAATCCCGTTCACGCAATCACAAATACCGATGTACCTCTCGAATTCAACATCCCTGGCACTTCGAAGATATTTCATTTAAAAACACCTCAAGTTGATTGAAACATGTATACAGGAAATTTGTTTCGGTGGATACTATGTGATCGGTGCCTGTGAGATTTGAACCATCTTCGTTTACTAACTTAGTCTTCAGATATAAAAACACATTCGAAGGATCAAGATATTGGTCAAGTGCCAGGGATGTTGAATTCGAGAGGTACATCGGTATTTTGTAGGCCGTGAGCTGAAGGCTAGGGATGGATGCATCGCGCTACGCAATCTTGACGTATGTGAGAGTCATGTTTAAACATTCCGCCGCCGCTGCATGCAGGTTGTGTTATGTAAGTACCACGTATCGCATTGATAGAGAGCAAACATCAATACACTTTTCTTTAGTGGTCCTTTATTATTCCTCTTTACAGGTTTACGACCACCACGCTATGATCATCTTGCGTCGGCCCTCGTTTGACATCGTCTGGCGCTAAATGCGAAACATCGGCGCTATGCTGGCACTGCGGGGGTCATTTTGCGGCTGTCTGGATTGTGTTTATTCCTGTTCTGTATCTGCTTTTTAGCGATGTATTACCTCACGATTTAAACGGGATGGCTACACGAAGCACAACGAGCAAAAATCCTCTAAACCATATCCTCTGCATTCTTGAACGCAGATCTCTCTTTCCATTATTATTGTTGGCAGACGCTAACATGTGTGCTACACTGCTGTGGTGTGAATGAACATGGTTGCTGGGCGTCTCTTATACTTCAAACGCGACTGAACCGGCAGTGTACTCATGGGTAGTAGTGAACATTAGAAAGCGCAGCTTCACGACCTTTAGGGAAAATGAACTACTCTTAACAAGAGCTTTAGTATTCCCTACGATGATTAATAATCTGTGTAAACATGGGTATACCTGGATCTTGGCACCCATCTTATTAGTGAAGCATACAAATGTAATGAGTATGGTATCATTTGAATATACTCTTCCATCGTTATTTTATAACGCATTAGATCACTTTAGAAGATGGTTTGTCTTCAACCGATATTTGTATACATGTGATAATAACAATTGCGAAGGCATAAGTTGAGAGTAATATAAATAAACTTATATCTTCGAGTTCGCTATGGTATAAATTTTAAAGTGATTAAAAACGTTACATCTTCGGTGCAGACACGGCAAAAACACTAAATGTTACATAACGACTTGCTTCCAAATTTTTGTTCGAAATCTATGGTACATCGTAACCAGTATAGTGACCGTGGTTTATGAATGTCTTCGAAATATTCATTGTTAGATAGTCGCCGTATCATCTTTTAAGGCTAATACATTTTAACATTATCAACATTTTTGCAAATATCGAAAAACCAAATATGTTTCAGGCTATTCTCTATATCGGCGTCGAGAATTCGCTTAAACCAGCTTCATATATTTCTCGTCAAAGAAAGTATAGAGGGTTCAGTAATTGAATTGTATAGTCGATATTTTATTTTCGGAGATACTTATAGATCCATAGAAAGCGATGGCAAGGATAAGCATAAATGATCTTCCTCCATGTTCACACAGTAAACTTTGATCAGTATTTCTTAATTTCACTAACATTTATATAACTATTAAACTTCGCTGGGTATCCTATCCATTACAAAATTACTGTTTATTTTACCTCGCACGATCTAATATTTTCTATTTTATATTCATTACTCTTAAGATCAAACCGTATTTTCTGTAGCTCTTGTTTATAGAACCCTCACATTGTTCGCCATCACAAATCCTCAGAAGATGTATAATTTTAACCCGAAATGCTGGGGAATTTATCTGGTGTATCTTTAAAAAGCTCTGTGACCGTCGCCTCATACGCACTGTAATTTTCATCACGACACAAACATATCATGTCTCTGCAATATCGGTATCATTTTTCGTACAGGACTGAGAAACTCAGAACTGAGAAATTTGTCTTTGCAAATGCTACAAGTGACAACAGCGGTGACTACATGATAAGACCTGTTATAGGTAAAAATGATCTTGCAGAAATATATCTATATGTTAAATGTATTCATTTTCATTAATATCTATGCGTCTTTCTTTTATGGTTGCTTTATGCTCTCACTGTGCAACCTTATTGGCTGAATGTATTTATAGTACCATGTCATGCTCTGTAACTATTTCTTGAATCTTTAAAAGTGACACGCCTTTATCTGTCCACATCATTGGTATCTGATCATCTTCGGCCCATAATTTGCTCACGATACGCGCTGATTTTTATCGCCCAAAACCTTTAATATAAAGTATCTGAATACCATCTATCGCAAGTATTGATACCCTTCGTGTAAGACCCCATATTTTAATAAATGCTCTGTCAAAGTTATACGCCGATAGCAGTGAGGAGGCTACGATTTTCGTCGTGAAATTTTTCATATAGGATGCAGAAACAAAGCACATCCCTCACTGTAAACCAATGGTACTTTAGTAATATGAGGAAACTTTGAAGCGAGACATGAAAAGCCTCCACGCTAACTAACAGGCTGGGGCTCACATCAGTAATATTGTCGACCGCGTTCTTAGCCCTCCATGACTCTGTGACGTATCAACAAAAACATATTCATTTGCTGCTGAAGGTGATACTGCCAGTATCTGCCCATGAGAAGCTCGGCCTTTCAGTACAAAATAATATTAGCCTGTACAAGTACAAATCTAAATAACGTAATACAGAAAGATAACATAGATTATATTTAAAATTACAAACAATACAATCATATAAAGCTGAATATGGTGGAACTAATCCCGACGCGAGCGGACTGATTTTTCTTTGATGCTTCGGCTCAGCTACTTCTGCGTATCGTCTTCTGTCGATAAAGAGAAATGCCGGACTCGTATTACCGGTCATTAGATGACCATCGGTTCCAGTTAATCTTTGTTTATTCTGGATCAGTTCTCAGAAATTAATGGTTTATTCTTGTTTGATCTGTTCCATCCTGTCACGCTCAATCGTGAAGTCGGAATATCAAGTCAGCAGCCGATCCTGTATTTCTTTCCGTCAATAATGATTTGACGGATTCGACCTCGAAGCAGCGATCTTTAAAATCTTATATGAAGCTAAACCGTTTTCTTATTCTCATTGGTAAGCTCGCTGATATATGTTTAAAAAATTAATAACCGCTCAATCTTACCCAGGTGATCTGATGCTATAACTGAATCTTCCTTAGGTAATTTAGTAAAACTTTAGATCTGCAATTTTTAATAGCCAGCATTTTGATATGAGATCTTTTTCATGGTGTTAACATCGAAGTTAATATATGATGAGTTCGCTATAATGATATTGCTCTGTTATTGATATAAACTCAAGGAGATTGCTATTAATCAATAGGAATTATATTCAGCTATTACGAACGAGGGCTGGTGAACTGTTCAAGTATTGTTGTTGTTTATTGTTGTTGTTATTTATTTATTGTATTGTATTTACTATTATTATTTATTGTTAATCGATATTGATATTGTATTATTGTTATTGATGACCGATATTATTATTTATTGTTATTATTATTGTATTGTTATTATTATTATTGTTGATGACGTTATTGATGTTATTGACCCGATGATGATGATGTTGTTGCAAAAGTAGAGGTTCCTGTATTGCTGTTTTCTTCTCATAATCGCTGTAGAACAGAAATACGCTAACTACCGTAAGTGAGCAAGCCACTTGGATTATCAAGGTGCTATAACCTGGAGAAAACAAGGCGGAACACACCTCCCACTGCTAAACCAACTCTTTGACCTGGATTTTCTTACGTTACTGTCTTTTTAATGATGTTCTATGACGATGACAGCACGAAGATCTGTTCAAAGTTGACTCTTTATAAATTTAGGCATTAATATGCGATTTTAAATCTTCAAAGATCAATTTTTCAGAGGTTTCGGGACACATACATAAGAAGGTAAAAATGTCTGCTACTGAAGTACTCATTATTCAGGCTAATGCTATACCTCTCCAATCTCGTTAGGCAGATTATTTGTGCGAAAGTAACACTCTATGCGTGTTCTTAGGATGAAGCTCACAGAGTAAATAACCGTGAGGAATAGAAGGTAACTCTTTTATATACTGCAGAACTCTTTACGACAGTAAAGGCTGCTGAGTAACTACAACGTGTTGACTCATATCCTTCTTTGCCAAACAAGTGTACTGATGTTCGCTACATCCCTCATGTCTGTGCTGATGAAGACTATTCTGTGATATAAAAATACTGTGATGACTAAATGGAAGTAAACAATGAGAAGTTTCAGCCTGATCTCATTCAGTATGCATCAAATCGTCAGGAATTATAATTTTGTGACCTATTTTACTCAAAGACATCGTATATACCTTCGTGGTGGGTATCGTCAAACTTTCTTGGTAACACTGTGGCACCAGATGTTTAACGGGCTTTGCTCGAAAATCTCAACGCACTTTTAAAATGTTTAAATAAAGAAGCATGTGGCAGCAAGCAAGACACGTAGCTGGAGCACGGAATATAAATTTACCAACGTCCATTCTAGGATAATACCCAAACACTAATGAACAAGAAAAGGTCTAAAGGAAATAAATCTTTAAAAATAAAAACTTATTTTCTTTTTCCCGTTTTATCCAGAACACTTATTTATTATGCTGGGAGAGAAAGAAGCGAATCAATGGATCAATGGGTCAATAGATCAATAGATCACAGAATGGTATGAGGGTATGGAGGGCAGACATTTACTGATTTACTAACTAGTATGTAAAAAATACAAATTTTTAAGTTACAAACATAAAAGGAATAAATTTTAGTAAAAAACAAAATGGTTAAAACAATAAACAAAATAAATAAGTACATAGTAAAAACAATGATAAAAAATAAAGCTAAAATAAATAAAAGTTTAGATATATTATACAAAATATGACTTTGAATCAATAGATCAATAGATCAATGAATCAATGAATCAATAGATCAGTAAGATAGTTTTGATTTACAAATTTACTGATTTACTGCTACTGATTTACTGAACTGCTTTAGGGTATATAAAACATAACAATTTTAACCAAAAAATATGACGAATCAATAGATCAATATATGTCAATAAGATGACATGAATCAATAGATCATTAGATCAATGGATCACGAATGGGTAGGATGGTTGAGGAACGGGTGGTTTGGTTTACTGATTTGCTGATTTACGATTTACTAACAGTGGCCATGAAACCTGATGAATTTTGAAGTAAATATGACGCGAATCAGTAGATCAATGGGTCAGTAGATCGTAGATCGCCCCGGATGAGTGGAAGATAGTTTGTGTTTTGATTGATTTACTGTTTTTAGGTATGCAAAACATAACGAACAATGAAAGAGCTGCGCCAGGCACGGTCAATGGTCGGCAGATCAACCGATCAATAGATCGCAATGAGCGGAAAGAACCAAGTCGCTTCAGACATTTTGATTTACTGATTACTGCTTTAAAATCAGAAAAATGCAAATTTTAAAAGTTATAAAGATATATGAATAGCAAAAATTTTGTTTTGACCTTGGTCAATAGATCAATAAATCAATGAATCAATAAATCACGGATGGGTAGGAGGGTAGTTTGATTAACGATTTACTGATTTACTATTTTAAGGCTATGTAAACAAATTGCAGTTATAAACAAAAGAATAAAAAT
Source organism: Trachelipus rathkii (assembly GCA_015478945.1). NCBI lineage: Eukaryota > Metazoa > Arthropoda > Malacostraca > Isopoda > Trachelipodidae > Trachelipus > Trachelipus rathkii. Next base: position 31,258 of record JABUQX010143884.1, read on the forward strand.
TTAATTTTATTTATTTTTTTCTGTATTGAGGATACATTATAAGAAAGATGTATACCAAGTTTCGTCTTTCTATGTTAATATTTCAGGTTTGAGGCCAGACCCCCTTTGGGGTGTGTACGGCTATTTAACTACATATATGATGTGGGTACCTTATATGAAGGTGTATACCAAGTTTTTCGTCGTTCTATCATCAATGTTTTGGGGGCTGGAGACCCCCCCTTTTGGGGTGTACGGCTATTTAACTCCCCTATATGATGTGGGTACCTTATATGAAGGGTGTATGCCAAGTTTCAACCTTCTACGTCAATATCTCAGGTTTTGGGGCTGGAGACCCCTGGGGTGTACAGTTATTTAACTCCATATATGATGTGGGTACCTTATATGAAGAGTGTACGTTTCAGCCTTCTACGTCAATATCTGAGGTTTTGGGGGAGCTGGAGACCCCCTTTGGGGTGTACGGTTTATTTAACTCCATATATGATGGGATACCCTTATATGAAGTGTATACCAAGTTTCAACCTTCTACGTCAATATCTCAGGTTTGGGGGCTAGCACCCCCTATGGGGTGCATGGCCACGTAACCTCGTCTACGACGGGGTTACCTATAGGGGTGTCAAGTTTGAGAGAGATACCATGTGGCAAACTCTATCCGTTACTAAGTGAGGTGCGGTGCGGTGCGGTACGGTGCGGTGCGGTGCGGTGCGGGGCCACAACCGATGCGGGAATATACACGTTAATAAAAAAAAAATAATATTCGGTAATTAAACATTTATTTATTTATTTATTTATTTATTAATTTATTAATTAATTAATTAATTAATTAATTAATTAATTAATTAATTAATTAATTAATTTATTTATTTTTATTTTTTTATTATTATTTCGAAAAAAACCTGCGGTTTTTTTCGTCGATAAAAGGCCGGAAATTTACTTCCGGTTTTACTTCCGGTTTCGGGCGGTCGATCGTTTACTTCCGGTTTTACTTCCGCCATCCAATATTACACTCTAACTACTACACAAAAAAAAAAAAAAAAAAAAGCCAATCGCCTACACAGGAATCCACAAAAAATTCAAACTCTCAACTCGCACAAACAACAAAACAACACGCAAACATTCTCACTACTCATTTCGTAAAGCAAAATCATAAACCTACCCACCCAAAAACAGGAAAATAATCAAATCCCTTAAGAAAAAAAAAAGTAATCACGACCAAACAATAGAAATAACACCAAATGACATAAAA
>JABUQX010143884.1:37500-42500 GCA_015478945.1 Trachelipus rathkii
ACCTAAGGAAACTATATCAGATTTGCATCTCACTGTTGCAGCCTTTTCGAATTCTCTTGCACTTTTCTTTTTTTTTTTTTTTAATTCTTGCTTCTAATTAAAGAATATAATTTTTTAGAACTTCGATTTTATGTTGAATCGTGTTGTATTAAGTTGAATGTGTGAGTGAGCGTGTGTTGGTATCAGTGTCCAATAACCGGATCGAGTGTCCAATAACCTATTTAGTAAACCCTTGTAACAAAAATGGACCTTTATATTTGCAAAATGAGAGGAGAGGAAAGACAAACAAAACAATTTTTGCATTATAATTAATTCACAATATTACTACTATTTTATCAATATTCCTAACTAAGATTTATTTACAACCTAACTAAAATAATGCGTAAATCGAGAAAAGTCACAATCGGAAATATTTCTGGAAATTTTTGTCACGATATCAATAATTACTAAATAACCCTATCTATAAAATTATTTACAACCTAGCTAAGACAAATCAGTAAGACGCAATCGCAAATGACTTAGGAGCTTTCCTAAACAGCACTTCATAAATCAATAGTCACTGTTAAATTTTCAAATTCAAGTAAATTGAGTTAAATTAGTTTATAGTAATATATTAATGTTCAAAACTGCAATAACTCACAAAATCACTTTATGAAATATATTTTCAATTAAGTTTAAAGTTTATCAATGACAACAACCAAGGACTTACAACGGGATTTTCTATACTACCATACTCTCCGTGGTGAGGTTCATAACCTTTTGAATATTATTAAGTTCGGTCCCAGCATGAATGTTCGTCTTAAGAGGCAGTTCCAAATAACGAGGATGGCATCAAACTTCGCCCGGTCATCACTCAACAATCGAAACCTGCTTGTTCTGTCTCAACGCTATATTAAACAAATTATTAATATTTAGTACATCAAATTATATACATAAATATTCTATGAAAAAAGGTACTTCCAAAGTTTTACTCAATAAAGGTCTATTATTTAAATGGTTTCACTACCTTATTTAAAAGTTTTGATTGAGACAGACACCATTCAAATATTGCGCACATTACATTAAGTGTTCAGCAAACAATAAGACAAGTCACTTGTCAGAACTCGTAATTAAACTTCTTTATTTAGGTACTTGTAAATCGTTATAGTCACTTCATAGCACAAAATAAACAATTTGAGGCAACTTACATTTTTGGCACAAAGAAACCATTAATCACTCACAAGTATTTCCAACGCAAACCTCAAACAGTCTCTGTTTAGTGGTTAATCCTGGCTTCACAACTCTGACTCCATTTCCCAGTCTGATAAGGCAATGTTATTTTCTCAAGGCTTACTTCGTCAACGGCAAGTAAATTTTCCTCAAACAATCCAATCTTCAAGTTTCAAGCTCCCAAATTTATTCCCTAAAAATATGAATATTGTAAAATTAAGAAACTTTTCTTCATCAAAATTGTCCTTTCAAACAAATATAAATTACTCAATTTTAGTACTTACCGTCTAAGCGGGAGTTTTTCCTCTTCAGACCCTTTATCTTTTTCTTTACGCCAGCCTTACTTCCTTCGACATCTTCCTCTCCCTCCCCTTTCGTCCTTCCAGTTTGAGATGGCTTTAAACAATCTACTCTATCAAAAATACTTCTCGATTACTTTACCTTTTCTTCCTGCTGACTAGTTGGTTTGTTTCTTTTAACTCCGCCCAATAATATACCTCCCATTCCAAGTTTGGAACCAAACTTAAAAAGAAAACACTTACTTTTAATAAAAAAAAACCATATCAGCGAGAGAAAAAAAAATTCATTCAAATTTGTAGTACCATACATAAAAAATTCTAATCTATCAATGATTTATGTTCATTAATCCAATTTCACCTTTTTATGATTCATTCTTTTGAACCATCTTTGGTAAACCCTATCCTCTTCTTGTGACACACTCTCTCTCCCCCTCTCCATTATTGCAAATAACAAACAATACAAGGGCTTGATCCAACACCTACGCGCCACCAAATGTTATCGGATCGAGTGTCCAATAACCTATTTAGTAAACCCTTGTAACAAAAATGGACCTTTATATTTGCAAAATGAGAGGAGAGGAAAGACAAACAAAACAATTTTTGCATTATAATTAATTCACAATATTACTACTATTTTATCAATATTCCTAACTAAGATTTATTTACAACCTAACTAAAATAATGCGTAAATCGAGAAAAGTCACAATCGGAAATATTTCTGGAAATTCTTGTCACGATATCAATAATTACTAAATAACCCTATCTATAAAATTATTTACAACCTAGCTAAGACAAATCAGTAAGACGCAATCGAAAATGACTTAGGAGCTTTCCTAAACAGCACTTCATAAATCAATAGTCACTGTTAAATTTTCAAATTCAAGTAAATTGAGTTAAATTAGTTTATAGTAATATATCAATGTTCAAAACTGCAATAACTCACAAAAATCACTTTATGAAATATATTTTCAATTAAGTTTAAAGTTTATCAATGACAACAACCAAGGACTTACAACGGAATTTTCTATACTACCATACTCTCCGTGGTGAGGTTCATAACCTTTTGAATATTATTAAGTTCGGTCCCAGCATGAATGTTCGTCTTAAGAGGCAGTTCCAAATAACGAGAATGGCATCAAACTTCGCCCGGTCATCACTCAACCATCGAAACCTGCTTGTTCTGTCTCAACGCTATATTAAACAAATTATTAATATTTAGTACATCAAATTATATACATAAATATTCTATGAAAAAAGGTACTTCCAAAGTTTTACTCAATAAAGGTCTATTATTTTAAATGGTTTCACTACCTTATTTAAAAGTTTTGATTGAGACAGACACCATTCAAATATTGCGCACATTACATTAAGTGTTCAGCAAACAATAAGACAAGTCGCTTGTCAGAACTCGTAATTAAACTTCTTTATTTAGGTACTTGTAAATCGTTATAGTCACTTCATATCACAAAATAAACAATTTGAGGCAACTTACATTTTTGGCATAAAGAAACCATTAATCACTCACAAGTATTTCCAACGCAAACCTCAAACAGTCTCTGTTTAGTGGTTAATCCTGGCTTCACAACTCTGACTCCATTTCCCAGTCTGATAAGGCAATGTTATTTTCTCAAGGCTTACTTCGTCAACGGCAAGTAAATTTTCCTCAAACAATCCAATCTTCAAGTTTCAAGCTCCCAAATTTATTCCCTAAAAATATGAATATTGTAAAATTAAGAAACTTTTCTTCATCAAAATTGTCCTTTCAAACAAATATAAATTACTCAATTTTAGTACTTACCGTCTAAGCGGGAGTTTTTCCTCTTCAGACCCTTTATCTTTTTCTTTACGCCAGCCTTACTTCCTTCGACATCTTCCTCTCCCTCCCCTTTCGTCCTTCCAGTTTGAGATGGCTTTAAACAATCTACTCTATCAAAAATACTTCTCGATTACTTTACCTTTACTTCCTGCTGACTAGTTGGTTTGTTTCTTTTAACTCCGCCTAATAATATACCTCCCATTCCAAGATATATATATATATATATATCTCTATATATATATACCTATATATATATATATATATATATATATATATTTATATATATATATATATATATATATATATATATATATATATATATATATATATATATATATATATTTCATTTCATTCTCAGTAATTAGTAATTTCGGTTCCGGCCGGAACCGGAACCGGAATAAAATGTCAAATTCTGGCCGGAATTCCGGTACACTTCTAATATATATATATATATATATATATATATATATATATATATATCTGATATATGTAAATATATATATAACCAATAAATTCAATAAAATAACTGCTGCTAACTATATATATATATCTGTATATATATATATATATATATATATAAATATATATATATACCTACTGCTCCTCTCTCTATCTGCTGTAATATATATATATATCACTATATATGTATACTATACTATCTTTCTACTCTTCTATAATATATATAAATATATATATATATATATATATATATATATATATATATATATATAGGGAAAGATGTATTTCATTAACAGCAAAAATTTCTTCAATTCTATATAATATCTGATTTTCACTTATTTTAAATTTTAATGACTTTTATAATTTATTTGGTGAAGCTCAGAAATGGAAACTATTTGGAATATACGTATTGACAATTTTATGTTATTTTTCGTATTCAGTAGCCTAAGCACGTTTAAAATATGAACGTTGTTCTGGCATAACGACAATGGATTTAATAGATATGTTTGAAATAACGGTGAAATTTGGTTTAAAGAGACAACTCATATCTCAAAAACAACAGCTACAGGAAAAAGAATACATTGCTGGAATGCTGGTCAAATTTTAGTAGCGGAAAAATGTATATCAAAAAAAAAAAAAAAAAATCTCAAAAACTACATTAGCTACAGGGAAAAATTTTTGGAATCCTGGTAAATTTTAGATAGGAAAATGTAAAAAAAAAAAAAATAAAAATTATTCGGTAATAATTATAGTAATATGATTAGAGAACCTATTAGAGACTTTTATTGGTTTTTCGTTAAAAATAAATGAACTTTCAAATTAAATTTGCTTTACCTAAAATACCCAGGGTATACCACCAAATCTTGGAGTCAGAGGTCTCTAGCGCTCGAGGGAACTACGAGTGCAGGACTAATTCCCCCCTCGGGAGGTGCCGAACCGCTCTTTGGTATTTGGGTGTCGCGGGGTTCCTCCGCCCCTCTACGGTATGGAAAACGTCCCCCCTGTGTGATTTCCCCGTCGACTCAGGCCCCATTGCCGTATAATGCTTTAAAAATAATAAGCTATTGTAGTTTTGAGATCATGATTTTGTTACAGTTTCCTAATAAATTTTTGCCAGAGTTCAACAATGTATTCCTTTTCCCTTTTATATATATACTATATATATATATATATATATATATATATATATATATATATATATATATATATATATATAT
>JABUQX010143885.1:0-5000 GCA_015478945.1 Trachelipus rathkii
CGTTTGGGTGTTTAACAGTTTTCGCATTTATCATTGAAACGCTTTCGCGTTTTCATTACGCTTCAATATATATATATATATATATATATATATATATATATATATATATATATATATATATAATGACATACTTTACATTCATTAATTGATATTTATTTAGAATACATTATTAAGTAATAATTTAAGCTAAGTGCGACAGTTGCCAAAGTATAATTAATTTATTCGCTTTTATTGTAATAACTATTATTATTTTATTATTATTATGGGCCAAACATGCTTCAAATTAAATTGTGGTCATATATATATTAATATATATATATATATATATATATATATATATATATATATATATATATATATATATATATATATATATATATATAATAATAATATATATATATATATATATATATATATATATATATATACATATATATATATATATATATATATATATATATATATATATATATATATATATATATAAATTTGTGTTTATATATATATCATATATATATATATATATATATATATATATATATATATACCGTATATAAATTTTTTTCTTTAAATATAAAATTATTTAACCCCTTTCGCTTTTCCCTTCACCTTCTTCTCTTCCTCACTCCTCCCCCACCCTATTTCTCTCACCTCTTATCTTCGTGTTGGGGTAATTTTGTTGCCTTAAATCCCGACTCTGTTGTACATGATAAAAAAAAAATTTATAACTCAGAGAAAAGATGAGCCTGAATGTCGGAAGGGAAAATTATAAATTATTATTATTATTATTATTATTATTATTATTATTATTATTATTATTATTATTATTATTATTATTATTATTATTATTATTATTATTATTATTATTATTATGTATTATTATTATTATTATTATTATTATTATTATTATTATTATTATTATTATTATTATTATTATTATTATTATTATTATTATTATTATTATTATTATTATTATTATTATTATTGTTATTGTAAAACTTTTTCCATATGACAGTCTAATTCCCCTTTCCTTTTGTTTTCTTTTTTCGTTTTTTTTTCCTTTTTCTGCATTGTTTCTTCTTTCCTTTTTTCATCTTTCCTCTTTTCATCTTTCCATATATTATGTATAAGTTATGCACGAATCTTGTCTCTCTGGCACACTTCTCTCACTTCTTACCATCTTATCATCAAAAGAAAGGTTTGCGTTTGGGAATGTATTAAGTATATTTGTTGAGATTTTTACCATTAATTTTTGTCAGTATAGTTGCTATTTATGCTTTCACTGTCGTAGTCAAAATTACTTTTAAAAGAAATTGCGCTAGTGTGCGTGCTTGAAGCTGTGTGTGTATGTGTGTGTGTGTTTTTTTTTTTTTTGTTGGAATTAATCGTTTTTTTTTTTGTGTATTCATTATATTTTTTTATATGATGAACTTCAGGGTGATTGCTATCATCATTACACACACACACACATTTATACACGCTTACACACCACTGACTACGTCCCTAGCTCCAACCATTTCTGATATAGAGACTTAAAAATTGTATAAACGAAACTTTATATGGATATAGTCGCTAAAGTTTAAAGTACTTGGTAAAATTTGGTGTTTGAAAGAAAACTTTCCATGTATCCAGGGTTTATGGAGGGGTAGGCGGGGGGGGAATGAAATTTTAGATTATTCAGGGAGTTTCTGTTGTGGGGGAGGGGAAAGGGATAGATTATTATTGTTGTTGTTGTTGTTTTTTTAATGTAATATGTCGGCATGCTAGAAATTTTACTTTGATGCGAAATAGAATGATTAATGTTAATGCAGCTCTTCTTAATGGAGAAAGCATTGTTGTTTAATCGATTATTAAGAATAAAATTACAAAGCAAAATTTAAGGAAGTGAAGATAAATAAATAAGTGAATAAATAAATAAATAAATAGAGTAAATAAATTATAAAGGCAAATGGAAAGTGGTAAATTTTGAAATAAAGTTATAAGTTGCAAAACTGAGCTTTAGAAGAAAGAGAACGAGAGAGGGAAGAAGTTATACAATATTTTAAAAGTTTGAAATATTGGAAAAACTGAAAAGTAAACTTGAGTCGGAGACACACACACATATATTCACATATGGAGTTTCACATGAGCAGACAAAGAAATACGCACACACAGACTGACTTGATAAAAACGTTATTAATCTGTTCACACTAGTGAACACCTTGAAAATTGAAGATTAGAGATAGATAGATAGATAGATAGATAGATAGATAGATAGATAGATAGATATATAGTGTTGGATATAAAGATCGTAACACATGGTTGCACTTCTTATATATATATATATATATATATATATATATATATATATATATAACTTTCACTGTACGTATTTTTATATATATATATATATATATATATATATATATATATATATATATATATATATATATATATACATTTCATATATATAACATAATATATATATATATATATATATATATATATATATATATAATAACATATATATATATATATCTATATATATATTGTATGCAACCTTCTTATATGATATATATATATATATATATTGAAAAAAGACTTTCACGTTGGTTGTACAAATCTTTTAAGATAAAAATGTCATTTTGCTTTACTAAAATTGTCCATTTATGAACACTACTTATCACCTTTCTTAGGGAACGAACTTGCGACATGACTGTACATCCTATTAACACTTTATAGACAATCTTTATAGATATGAATACTATAGATATAGACATTTTATAGAATTAGATATACACACTTTTTAGATAGACATTTTATTGGTATAGTAAATAAATCTTCATATACCAAATCATTTATTAATCTCTTTTTCGATAATTATAATTTTTATCCATATATTTCTCCCTTTTTAGTTTAAAAGTTTTTTTTATTAAATTTTTTTTTCGATTTTTTTTTTGAGAAGTTTTTTTTGTGAATGTTTATAAACTATTTTCACAAAATTCTGCCTTTAATTAATTATCATTGTTATACTTGTTACTTTTATTAAAATATTTTATTATTACTACTACAGCCACTACTACTACTACTACTACTACTACTACTACTACTACTACTACTACTACTACTTCTACTACTACTACTACTCAATCATTATTTATTTTACTGTTAATTCCTTTGACCAAAACTTTTTTTTTATTCATTTTATACAACAACCATCTCTGCAAGCGTTACTTCTTTCGTCTTCCATTTTAGTTTCACACTATTAATTCCTAAACTCTTTGCTTCAATCCAGCAGTTATTTATTTGGTTGTGCTGCATCTTAAAAGAAACTTCCTGTAATAATAAAAATAATAAAAATAATAATAATAATAATAATAATAATAATAATAATAATAATAATAATAATAATAATAATAATAATAATAATAATAATAATAAACTAGGGTAATTTGTTTATTTACTTGTCTGAAAATTTCGGTTTTAATTGTGCTTTTACAATGGATGATTTTTTTTCTTGTCACCTTTTTAAAAAAAAAAAAAAAAACTTTTGTTCAAGGTGACATTCTCTCTCTCTCTCTCTCTCTCTCTCTCTCTCTCTCTCTCTCTCTCTCTCTCTCTCTCTCTCTCTCTCTCTCTCTCTCTCTCTCTCTCTCTCTCTCTCTCTCTCTCTCTCTCTCTCTCTCTCTCTCTCTCTCTCTCTCTCTCTCTCTCTCTCTCTCTCTCTCTCTCTCTCTCTCTCTCTCTCTCTCTCTCTCTCTCTCTCTCTCTCTCTCTCTCTCTCTCTCTCTCTCTCTCTCTCTCTCTCTCTCTCTCTCTCTCTCTGCTTTTCTTTCTTTTTTCTTTTTTTCTCTTCTGTATTTTTTTTTTCTTTTTCTTTTCATTTTTTTCTTTCCTTTACTTTTTTCTTTCTTTCTTTCATTTCTTTCTCTCTCTCATGTAGAATTATTATTATATTTAAATTTTGTTGTTGTAAGAACTTCAAAATGAATAAAAATAATAATAACTTTGATAGGGGTTTTATGGGTACATTTGAAAATTAGTGTAAATGTCAGATTGCCAAAAAGCTCAGTGCCATTTTATATATACCCTATATATACTGTATATTTCTCATGCCCGAACTTCCTAGTTATTATTATTATCATCATTATTATTATCATCATTATTATTATTATTATTATTATTATTATGTGTGTGTGTGTGTGTGTGTGTTATTTATTATTAATTATTATTATTATTATTATTTTTATTTTTATTTTTATTTATATTTTTATTTTTATTTTTATTTTTATTATTATTATTATTATTATTATTATTATTATTATTATTATTATTATTATTATTATTATTATTATTGTAGCAGCAGTAGTTGTTGTTGATGTTGGTTTTGTGTAATTTTTATTCATGACTATTATTATATAGTACTACCAAAAGCCCTTAGAAATTCACCCCACCTTAGTAGAGAACGTATGGTGGTGATTTCAAATGGGAAGAAATGCATGTCTATCTAGATAATGTAAATATGTGACTGAATTTTCGGTGACAGTTATCTCAAGTTAAAAGCTTTAGATTGGATGAAAAAGTAGGTGTGGAGTGGAAACTTTTTCTTAATGTGAAAGTGAAAAATGTTCGAGTTATTCGTTTTGGTATAGTTATTGCAGTAATGAAATGACGGAATCCTTGGTTGCGGTATATGGATAAAGTGAGGTGATTTGAGTGAGAGAACGATGACTTTTAGTTTTAAGTTTTTTTTTCTTTATATATATAGAGTATATATATATATATATATATATATATATATATATATATATATATATATATATATATATATATATATATATATATATATATATATATATATATATATATATATATATATATATATATATATATATATATATATATATATATATATATATATATATAACGGAGAAAATCTGTTTGGAATGTCTTTTTAAGGTTAGTTAAAAATTACGTTGGTGAAAGATTAAAAGAATGTTAGAAATTGTTATTACTTTGTA
>JABUQX010143887.1:2500-10000 GCA_015478945.1 Trachelipus rathkii
CTCCTCTCTCTCTCTCTCTCTGTTCAATCATGCTAGTTTTTTAGCCAAAGTTTGAGACCTCTGTATATAATTTTAAATCTGCAATTGTAGTGGTTTCATACGTTCAAAAAAAAATTTGCCCTTATGGATAGAAACATAAAAACTTTATTCAGTCTCGACATCTATGGGTGCGTTTTGCGGTAAATATTCTGTGACGCAGTAAAGTATCTCAAAACTTAGGTTGTGTACAAAATATATCAAAATTCGTCTATAGCATACGTCTTATTGACAAAAGTTCTTAATTACGTAACTTGCAGATTCATATTAAATGCATTAACGATATTACAGAGTTTGAAAGACTTTGCAGCATCTTTAAAAATTTTAAAAACCATTTTGGGCGAATATTTTTTAGGCTTTGTTTGTACAGTTTTTTTTTCATGCACGGGACATCAAGTATAAGTGGACTCGACCCACCTAGATTCGTCGAGTTGTATTTTAAATATTCAAATATTTATAAAAAAAAAAAAAAATGCCTCGTCTTGTATATATATCTTTGTTTATTTGAAATCCTATTTCGTTTCCGAGTGATGACGTGTGTAAGCCATGCTCGCACGCGCACGTCTGAGAGTGTGCGAGTGTATATATATATATATATATATATATATATATATATATATATATATATATATAATATATATATATATATATATATATTTGTATATATATATATGCTATGTGATATAACTGCTATATATATATAATTTGGCACCACGGGCGCCCAATTTCTAAGAGGGGAACCACTCTAGTATCCGGACGAAGGATGAAACCCTATAATTGTCATGTCTATAATTGCCGTGGTGAAAAGGGTAGAACGACAGAGTGGTATGGCACAGGGGCAGGGTTCAATCCTACGTCCGGATCCTAGGTAAAAATTACCCAGAGTAGTTCCCATTCCTAGAATTGGGCACTGCCCTTAGGAGAGGTGTGAAGTTTTTTAAAAAAAGATAAAAATCCTATTAGCATATTATTATTATTATTATTATTATTATTATTATTGTCCTGTTTTACTTTTTTTTTGGTTTCCTTCAAAGTTGTTTGTAAGTATGCGATATTTTAATTTTATAAGTTCTTGTTTCGTAGTTCATATTAGTTAGCTTTATATGTTTTGTTTTGTGATGTCATTCATTTAAATGTCTTCTTCCCTCATATCCCCCACCCCCTCTCTTTTTTTTCAAGTTTCCCCTTTAATTAAAAATAGATTGGCCCTGTCATCCGTGCATTTGGCACCTGGTGAAATTGTGTAGGAGAGAGCTATATATATATATATATATATATATATATATATATATAGCTAATCACCTTCTAATATTTATAATATATATAATATATAAAACAATTTTTGTCTAAATATAAAATAGAGAAGTTATTTCTTTCTATGATATATATATCTCAAAATCGAACTATAAATTTATTTATATATATAATAATAATAATAATAATATATATATATAACTAACTAGCTATATAACTTATCATGAACATCGATGTTATTAACTGAAGAGTTCACCTTGCTATATTTATCATCATTGAAGAATAAATGTTTTTAGTATTTCGTGAGTAACCGATTTTGTTGGTTTGATTTACTTATAGATGTTTCTAATACTCCGTCATGCGGAAGAATTAATGGCATGTCATCTCGTCCACTGCTTTTCCTCTTCTGCGTTATTTCAATCGTAGCTCTCCATTTGTGTACACAAAACACACACAGTACCGAAAGATATTCAGAATCATAAAATTTTAATCATTTTAAAGCGTTTTAGGTAGATGAAGTTGTTCAGTATTACTCTTCCCTTGCAGGTAGTGCATAAAAAATAGTTTTACTAAAAATTTAATGAAACTATTAGAATTAGTTTAAATATTTTTTGGTAATTTACCAACAAATTTTATATTGTCTTAAGTATTTTGAAATAACATAAAAAGGAAACAAAATTGGTGTTTATGGTTTAGTGGCAAATGTCATTTCGTCGACATTACGGTACTGGTAGTTATGAAGTTCAGCTTCACCATAGTCGAAGGAGGCTTCTACGGAAATAGGAACAAAAATAAGGCTACTCCCTCTTCCTTTACCGCGTCTCATTCTCCATATTCCTCTTCTGGTCAAAAGTCTTATTCTTCTCAGGGTTATAGCGGAATATCTCCATGCTGTTTCGCTTTCGGGATCACCACAGCTCAAGCGGAAAAACGCACACCCGTGACTGGATATAATTCTAGTAATTACCGGATCTTATTCTTCATCTGTTACCAATCCATCAAGTTATTATAATCCCTTATTCCTCTTTGGCAACGAGCTATCGACGATCTTCGGTGACTAGATCGTCATCCTTGCAAGAGAATATCGTAGAGACAGCTCTCTGGGAATTCACGTTATTCTTCTTATTCATCGCGAGAACTACTTCACCTAGTCGGTCATCGATCTACTCTCGGTCAATCACGTGTCGGTACTTCCAAACTCTTCAAACAAAGAACTTCTCGTTATGATTACAAAAAGAAACTGAGAAAAGGAGCAAAGACGAAGGGATGAGCCTTCAAGGAGTAACTCCTAAACCATATTCCTCTTCTTCGTCAAATACCCAAGCTACATCATCAGGCCTTCCAGTCAAAATAGCAATTATAAATATTTAAAGGATGAGTCTTCGACTAGGTGATTACGAAACCTCAGGTCATCGAATCATCTGATGAATCGGAAGAAGTGATTGTGGCTTCGTCATTGTCATCTAAAGGTATAAAATCGCAAGAAATTCGCAACCGTCGGAGCACCTGTTCGAAAAACTCCCTGAACCAAATGACACTCTTCAAAGAAGTGAAAAGTGGACAACAATTCAAGATCGAAATCTAGCAACATCTTCTTGAATCAGACATCCCAGAACTAAAAGAAAAACCTTCCCGTTAAATCATCGTCACTCTTCGTCCTACCACTTCAACATCGTCAATGTCGTCGGGATCTTCAGGGTCATCTTTCCATACAGCCATCTTCAAAAATCTCAGTCAAAAAAATCGAAAAGTACATCCTCAGATTCTCGATCTCCTTATCCTTCTTCATCATCACATGCGGTGGAGGATAACGTCAAGAATAAGAAAAACAATTCTTATAAGACCTCCAATAAAGGGAAGCGTAGCAAGTCAACTGAATCATGTTCAAGATCTTCTTCAGGATACTTATCTCGATCAGATGTAAGCAATATATATATATATATATATATATATATATATATATATATATATATATATATATATATAATATATATATATATATATATATATATATATATATATATATATATATATATATATATATATATATATATATATAATCAATACTCCTGCGTTATTGTAAGTAATATTTTTTTTAAAGTGGATGATATAATTATATGGTAATAATAAGTCTGCATTTACTAGTAGTTAAATGTGTAAATATTCTTAATATTCATATGATAGACTCATTGGAATATTAATAATAATAATAATAATAATAATAATAATAATAATAATAATAATAATAAAAATAATAAAAAATCAATAATATTTTATTCTCTCGATGTTTTTAAATATTACATCATTAAAAATAACAATTTAGTATAAAGGGAAAATAGATTGATAAGAAATAGGCTTCTGAGGGCACGTTTTCGTTCTTTGAGCCCATGAAGTATTATACGTTTTTACATATTGAATTTTATATTTAAGTACTGAAATCATAATTGAATCAGCTTATATAATATGAAATGTTGTTGATCCTCTTTACCAACAGAAGTAAAAACTGTGTTCACAAATTTTTTTATTTATACAGATCCAGAAAGTGAACAGGGTTCTAAAAAAATATAAGAATACAAATATAATATACATTTACATAATATAATTTTACACAAAATATATTATTTAGTGGTGACTATTAACGATTTCTTAAAAGTTATATTTTAATATATTTTCATTGTTATTTTTTACATTACACAACACGTACACTAACTATTTTATAGTTATAGTTTATATTCACCAATACTGTTGAATAGGGATTTTTCCAGAATAGATGGAATTATGGTGGTTTTCTTTGGTTATAGCGATGCTTTTTTATATATTATTTTAGAACTATTTGAAACATTTATCAATGGCTTTGGATTCTACTCAATACTTTAATTTTCTTCTTGTGGAGTCCTTTAGCTTTTGAGTCAATAGCCGTTTCTTTATTTTCTTATGTAGCTTTGGGTTGCTTGAAGCTCAATTCTGTTTTTTACATTATTTTTTACGTTAGTTTAGGCAAAGTCAGTTATGTGGCTTCGGTAGCTTCTTTGAGTTTCTGCAATAGCTTGTATTTGCCTTCAGATTCTTCTATCTTCTCTATTTTTATTCTTTTTACTCAAATATTGGCTATCTTTAGCCTTTTTTCTATTTGTAAGCACTGAGTAATGTCACTCCTTCAAATCTGATTGCTAAGCAGATTTCCTTCCTTGGAATCAATTTTTACTTTTCTTCTTCAGCTTTATTTTGGATCAGTCGGAGCAAATGTTCTAGCCATAGTTGGTGAATGATAGTATTTTCCTTTATATTTCAAAATATAATCTGAAATAATCCTGATACGCTAGTCTATATTCTTAATAATAATAATAATAATAATAATAATAATAATAAACAGTAGTAATAGGGCCAAACCCAGGATCAAAGAAAATGAGATTTGAGGCTGATATAGTGATCATCTATGTAACTATTTATTATTTTATTAGATGAATTCATTTCATTTTTAAGGTATAACCCCCTTTTCAGGGTTCGTGGGTGTCTTACCATTTCAGACTCCTCAGATAATCATCCTTAGTCCTTTCAGTACATATGGATTGATGTAACATACATTATACATGCCAAAAGCAGGTTTTTCTTCAAGGGTCGCACTCCAGGGGGGTGTTCAGACTCCCCTCAGCAGCTTGAGAATATCAAATTCGGGATCTTTGGGGTCTAAAACATGTAAAATGACACAAATATTAGTGTATTAAGAGAATGTATGCTTACTCAACACCGCACCCACGCACCTTCTCCGTATCCGGCACCTGTGCAGTGATCCGTATCATGTACCTTCTTTATCTCTTGACTTGTTCTTACGCCTTGCTCATCCTTTCTCCGTCTTCTTCTCTTATTCATTCTATTTATTTCTTATTTTTATGTCTGGAACTCCACTCTGGGGTCTCTGACACCCATAAGGATGATGAAACCCTTAAAATCAAGTTCTAGGGGTTCGTAAACATAGGGATAGACAACTTACTCGGTCTATTATATAATTGTATAGAGATTTCAAGTCTGGCTCAGAAAAAGGCTTCACTGCAATGCACCGCATCATATGCCTTTTACTCTCTCTCTCTCTCTCTCTCTCTCTCTCTCTCTCTCTCTCTCTCTCTCTCTCTCTCTCTCTCTCTCTCTCTCTCTCTCTCTCTCTCTCTCTCTCTCTCTCTCTCTCTCTCTCTCTCTCTCTCTCTCTCTCTCTCTCTCTCTCTCTCTCTCTCTCTCTCTCTCTCTCTCTCTCTCTCTCTCTCTCTCTCTCTCTCTCTCTCTCTCTCTCTCTCTCTCTCTCTCTCTCTCTCTCTCTCTCTCTCTCTCTCTCTCTCTCTCTCTCTCTCTCTCTCTCTCTCTCTCTCTCTCTCTCTCTCTCTCTCTCTCTCTCTCTATATATATATATATATATATATATATATATATATATATATCACAATATATCTATATATATTTATATATATATATATATTTTTAGATATATATATATATATATATATATATATATATATATATATATATATATATATATATATATATATATATATATATATATATATATATATTGTTAGAAATATTTATTCATGTATTAAATCTTCCTATTTCCCTATTAACTGCTTTTTATAAAACTAAGGGATTTAAAATAGTTACAAAAATTTAAGGGTATTTCTTGTCACTGTGTTTTTACACTAGATTTAGAGACTTTCTTGGTTTGGAAATATCTATTATTAGGCAACATACAGGACAAGCTTTAAAAAAGATAAACAAAAAGTAGGCACTTATAAAAAATGGTTTAACGCGGAAAAGATTAAATTCTTGCTAGTGAGCGAGTTTTTGTAGCGAAAGCTATTAAAATATTTATACAGTTATACTAATGAAGAAATAAGTAACGTTAAGTATTAATTTAATTGAACAATAGTTTCTGGTTCAGGTAATGATGAAGGTATTATTATTAATAGAGAATTTTAGTTCCCAAACGTAAATTAGGCCTGGAGCTTTCTTTTATTCTACTTTACCCTTTCTCTATCCTAACCCTATCTCCCTAAGCCTGGTTTTAGTTTTGGGCATTTCTCTATGCCTAGAATTTTTATTATTTACCTTTGAGCCTAAACTAGTAACGCAACTACTTATACACTACCTTAAGCCTTATACTTTACAAGGCGTCGCTCCAAGTTTATTTCTTGGAAATCATTAATTAAAACTATTATCTTATATATATATATGGTGAGTTTTTACTTTATTTTGTTAACTTTAAGCAAATAGGCTAGATTTGAATAATTTTTAATAGGCGATCCTTCTTTACAGGAGTGAGCAGTTCACTTAACTGTTCTAATTTGCACTTTAGAAAGTTCTGCCAAGAACATTTCCAACATCTTTCCAAGAAATAAAACAAGATAGGTCGTCTATTTTTAATTGTTCCTATTGGCTTATGCTATTTGAATCTTATTACTCACCATATAGTTTATTAAATTTTACTTGTTACTTGGAGAGCGATGCTAAATTTTAATAAACTTGTAAAGTAGTTATTTGTTGAAGATTATAATCGCATTGTTTTAAATTTGTTTTGCAATATGGAAATTATGATGCACCCTATATATAGTGCAAGCGAAGAATCTGTTCCCTCTGTTGAAGTTAAATTTGCAAAATACTCTTCTGCTATAAGCCTATCAATTGCAAAGTGTTCCCTAAACAAATAGAAATTTGTGTTATTAGCTTAAATTGGGTATATGTTAAATTTATTTTGATTAAAATTGAAAGTCTGATAGCCTACCTATTTCTTCCGAATAGGCTATTAAATATAAATTTATTCACATATTTGTTATTATTAGAATTACACTTCTGGCTTATAAAAATTAACCCTAAGACTAAGCCAAAATATAAGCCTATTGAATTTGCCATTACTGAGCCTTTATATGAATTTAAAGTGCCACTATATTTTAGGACTTTAGTCATATTTAAGTAGTCGTTTGATTCTACCTTTATAGGCTTTCTATTCCCTTTTGGATAATTACATAATTTGGAAATTTAAAAAAAAAAAAATTATTTTACGAAAACCTATAATAGTAATTCATATTGTCCTTGCTTGAACTGCAGCCTTTGAACTCTCATATCTGCTTTAAAGATTTGCTTAGGATTTTATTCTTGAGTAGCCTAATCTCTGCTCTTTGTATTTAGGCCTGATAATTTATTTGTGCTGTGAATTTATAAGAATCG
>JABUQX010143887.1:15000-20451 GCA_015478945.1 Trachelipus rathkii
CTAGTTCATAGCTTGCTCAAGCGATTATTTAAAATCTAAAACTAATTTAATTTGAATAAAAATATATTAAATCCCTAAGTAAAGTAAATTTTATATATATATATATATATATATATATATATATATATATATATATATATATATATATATATATATATAGTAGATACATGCGCACGCATCATCAAACACAACAGTTAAAATATGACGTCATTCCGTTTGGGTGTGTGTGTGTGTCTTCAAAAACAAACACAAAGGGGGCGGAGCTTAGTGACGTCAGAGCGGGGGCATCCTTTGATACTGGGTTTGGCCCTATTACTGCTAACAACAACAACTAATAATAATAAAAGTAGATAATAATAATAATATTATTATTATTAACAATAATAAAAACTAATAATAATAATAATAATAATAATAATAATATGATTATCAACAATAATAATAGTAATAGTATTAATGATGATAAACATTAACTTACTATTATCAATATATAATAATAATAATAACAACAATATTAATAATAATAATGGTTATAACAGTACTAACAATTAATACTACTGCCACTAATAATAATTAAAAAATAGTAACAATAATAATACCAGGAATAATAATAATTAATAATAGCACTGTTAATAATAATAATAATAATAATAATAATAATGATAATAATAATAATATTGGTACTCAAAGCATCAAACCATTAGCAACAGTATTCTTGTTATTAATAATGATAATAAATTACTGGTGATTTTGAAAAACGCTCAATTCATTTTTTGGATTAAGGTTTATTATTATTATTATTATTATTATTATTATTATTATTATTATTATTATTATTATTATTATTATTTCCAATCCATTTTTTTTTGTTTTAAATATTCCAATTTTTTCACAATGATATTGATGGTTTTCAAGTTATTTTTTTTTCCGTTAACGTTACTACTACTAAATTTGAATTTTTTAAAAATGTTATAAAATTAACTTCTATTCTAAGGATTATTATTATTATTATTATTATTATTATTATTATTATTATTATTATTATTATTATTATTATTATTATTATTATTATTATTATTGCGTAGAGTGAAATTCACTGCATGACATAATTAACAGTTACCTGTTAAAGTTTAATTAAGCCAACAGACGAATGGACCCATTCAGTGCTAATGAACGTCTCGTCACAACCTTTTTAACAGACTTTTGTTGTAATTTTTTAAGTACACAAATGACAAAGCAATAACGATATTGTTTTTTTTAATAAGAATATTAGTAAAAATTATTATTATTATTATTATTATTATTATTATTATATATATATATATATATATATATATATATATATATATATATATATATATACTAACTATATATATATATAACTATATATATATATATATATATATATATATATATATATATATATATATGATGTCAATGCCACTAATTAAAAGAGACTAGTGGATTCCTTTTTGAATAGAAAATTAAGTTCTTAGATATTTATCATAAATTTATTAAAGAATGATAGCAAAAGCTTTCGACCTTAATTCTAGGCCCTCCTTCAGCTGCAAGTTATATATATATATATATATATATATATATATATATATATATATAATAACTAATATATATATATATATATATATATATATATATATATATATAATATATATATATATATATATATATATATATAATCACATCGGGTGGGGTGAATAAGGACATAAGGACAAGTTTTGTAAAACTTTTCATTATCCATACATACATACACACCGTTTCATGGATTTATTTTCAGTCCCTACGGTAAGTTGTATGTATACATACAAATGCATTCGTTCAATGCTATAATAATAGTTATCTTGGAGTGTTTTTTAAAACCTATTTACGTTTACCGTAATGGAGTGAATTCTGACACTACATTTTATGAATATAAATATTTTTTTTTTACTTATTATACTTTATTGCATTGTTAATGTGTTTATATTGTACTAAAAATGTCGGTTTTTTTTTTCGGTGTAGATGCCATTTTCATGAACAATTCCTTATACAAGTGGAAGATAACGAGGTGACCGTTCAATGGGCAAGTCCAATGAGACTGCAACAAAATATTGAATCATTTGTTCTTTTATATATAATTTTTTTTTTAATATTCCTATGTATTCGCCAGTCAGGGTATGGGGAGCTACATAGATATTGGGTATTCTTCCATGCTTTAACATAGCCAAGATTAATATACCTACCAATTTAATATATTTAATAGAAATTATTTATTATCTTTCTCATACGCCAACCAGTGATCACCTTGGTTAAGTTCTTCACACGAGACGATATTAAAAATAACTAACTTTACAATTTAGTCTCGAAATTGATGATGAATGAGAAAGATATACTGGGTTTGCTGTTCAATTTTTTTTCCTTTATTAACAATTATTTTTGGATTGCTTAATACGTTTACAACATAAAAGTTTTAATATTTTATTAAAAAAATAATAATTCCTACTTTCTCGACGGCCCCTATAACGACGATAAAATACTAAAATGTCAATAATTATAGCTTAAATATAAATATGTGCGTATTTGTGTCATATTCACACCAAATTAGGGTGAATAGGATTAGTTTTTGAGAGAATTTTGACGTTATATTTTATGCATAATATGCATAAAATATTCCGTAAAATAATAATATAAGAATGACATAAAAATATTAAAAAAATTAAATGTAATATTTATATTATAAATATTATTTACTTTATTTTTTTGTATTATTATTATTATTATTATTTATTATTATTATTATTATTATTATTATTATTATTATTATTATTATTATTATTATTATTATTATTATTATTATTATTAGTATTATTATTATTATTATTATAAATAAAAGTTGTAGTAATATCACGTGGCTATTAAATAAAACTTTTTTTTTTCTTGGTGTCCCAATTGAACTCGCCCATTTTCCTGTCCCTATTCACCCCACCCGACGATATATATATATATATATATATATATATATATATATATATATATATATATATATATATATATATATATATATATATATATATATATATATATATATATATATATATATATATAATAATTATATATATATATATATATTACGTTATTTATATATTAATTATATTCTATTCTATTTTCTTGATTAAATAAATCTATTACCTGTTGGCAGAATGCACTGAATTTTATTTCTTTAAGAAGGTTTTTCTCAATAGATATTAATGTAAAGCTGGAAGTAATATGTAGCTCTTAAATTTCAAAATTGTAGGCTATAAATTGGCACTGCACTCTGAAGATAGTTTCCAGATATGATTATTTTTTAAACTTTTGTTCACTTACAATTAATTTTGATTCATAAAAATACTAATTAAATTTGAGTATTTATTTGAAATTTATTTAATATTATAGTATATAATTATTAAAAGCATATATTTGTTTGATTTATTGCTTTACTTCGACTTCTTTCAATGTGAAAAAGATATAATTCTAAAAATTAAGTGACGTCACTGCCGTACGGACTACGGACGCTGAGAAAATAAAAGCTTTCAAAAGCTTCCCTTCGAGAGTTGATTTAGCATACGAATAATATTTCTAAATTAAAATTGAAATTTTTAAGTAAAATATTTTTAAAGAATTTTAATGTTTATAATAAATTTCGAATACTAAGCGGAAAAAATGTGCTTTTGGAATAGGAGGAATCTAATTTTTAACGATTTATTGTTAAATAAAAGAAAAAAAAGTAATTCATTGGGAAAAGGATGCTTTATATCTTAAGCATCATTTTGTCATTTACTTATGATATGAATCGGATTACATTGCTCTCTCTCTCTCTCTCTCTCTCTCTCTCTCTCTCTCTCTCTCTCTCTCTCTCTCTCTCTCTCTCTCTCTCTCTCTCTCTCTCTCTCTCTCTCTCTTCTCCTCTCTCTCTTATATATATATATATATATATATATATATATATATATATATATATATATATATATATATATATATATATATATATATATATATATATATATACTCTACTCTCTCTCTCTTCTCCTCCTGCTCCTCATCTCATCATGACTAAATAAATCATAAATAAATATATAGCACATAGTATAACCAACCTTGTATATGTATGTAATAATAATAATAATATATATATATATATATATATATATATATATATATATATCATATTAATATATATATATTAGTTTGTGTTGAGGGGAAGATATATGCTGGTAATTTAATTGAAAGAGTGCGTCGAGTGACCTGCTAGCTAATTGTTGATGAACAAGGTGCATTTAGAAGTGATAGAGCATGTGTAGATCATATTTTCACATTGAAACAAGTGATTGAGAAAATGAGAGAGAAGAAGAATAAATTGTATTTAAGTTTTATGGACTTGCAACAGCCGTGTGACAGGAGTAATAGGGAAGCTTTTTGGCAGGTGTTATTGATATATGGTGGTGGTGGTGGTAGGCGTGTGTAAGAGAAAATGAAGTTGAGACTTAATGGTTTAATATTATTAGTGGGATGAGGTAAGGATGTTTTATATCTCCTTGGCTATTTAATTTGTATATGGATTTGGTGATGAAAGAATTAGAGGTAGGGTTAGTAGGGGAAGGTAGAATGTTGATGAATGGAAGAGAGTGGAGGGTGCCTTGTTTTATTATACGCACGCTGATGATTTGGTTTTATGAGGTGAATCTGAAAAGAGTTTGAGAGGATTAGTAGAGGGGTTTGAAAATAAATGTAGATAAGAGTAAGATGATTGTAGTGAGTGAGGAGAGTCTGCAGTGTGAAATCACATTTGATGGTGAGCAATTGGGACAAGTATCTGAGTTTATATATTTAAGCTATATGTTGGATGAAAAGGGAACGGATGATGCAGTGTAGTAGATAAGTGGTGAATGGTAGGAAAGTGGCTGATGCAATTAAATCCCTGGTGAAATACAAAGGGATTGAGTCTTGAGTGCTCTAGGGTTTTATTTACTGAGGGTATGTTGTTACCGGTGTTAATGTATAGTAGGGAAACTATGGTGTGGAATAAGAGGTATAGATCTAAGGTACAATCTATTCAAATTGATATTCTTATAAGCGTCTTAGGTGTGTGAAGAATTGATAAAATGATGAGAGAACATATTAAGGAGTGTGTGGTGTGAATGAAGAAAGGTGTAATTGAGAGAATGAACGAGTGTATTAAGATAGTTTGGCCATATGGAAAGGATGTATGATAGTCGGTTGGTTAAGCGAATGTATAGTGGTGAATGTGGTAGGAACCGACCGGCTTGGAGACTGAAGAAAAAGTGGATTGAGTCCGTAAAGAAATGTCTAATGAAATGGAATGTGAGTTTGGTTGATGTGATAAGAAAGGTGCATAATAAGAGTGAATGACGGGGTTTTGTGAGGGGGTTTGCTTTGACCCAAGGGATAAACTCT